>JBBIGC010087802.1:0-10202 GCA_037576955.1 Lepidarchus adonis
TGGGAGCTAGGACCCAACTGGTCACATGGTCTCAGGAATCACATGACTGCTCAGAGGGAGCCAGTCAAGACCTTACACTACCAGGTGTTTTATTAGACATAACTGAGGATAGATTTACCACAGACATTTGGAGTTCTGATGTTTGCCCAGTGTGGATACTTAACCTTACTGTGCACTGGATAAACCTCTTGATTAAAAGTGTTTGGTATTGAAGAGCATCAGTTTGTCTGATCTCATACAGCAGAGTGTGTAAAACAAGCCGTTCCAGGAAATGGTCATGCTGGCACTTGGGAAATAGACTCCACGTCATTTTGTGGGTCAATGGGAGAATTCAGTTGTCAGTTGTTGAGCGTATACATAGGATAACTTTAATGTACCTTAAGAGGGCACCGTGACACTTATCTAGGAAAATAAGTACAGGGGGGCCTTGACTTACATCATACTTGAATTATGGAATATGTCACTGCCCCATAATGGGCCCAGTGTTGGCCCAAAGTTTTTTCCAGTGCGTTTTTCTGTAGCAGCAGTAAATGTGCCATAAGTCCACAGTAGGTGTAGAGTACAGGTGTATGGGTGACCATGTTTTTTCAGTAGTGGAACTAAAGCTTGAGGCTAGTCTCTGGTTCACGTTAAGTCTTTGCTACAGATTTACTTCTTTTATGGATATTAATATGGATTGCGGCTGATGTTCTTACATTTTTTGTTTAACTATTACACTTTATACATTCATTTAGTTCCCTAATTATTTTTTGTCTTATGTTCAGTTAGTTTCACTGATTGTTCAGCACTTTGGTCAACTCCAGATCAGTTCCAGCCAATGTCTGCACCTGTTTCTGTCATTGTCCATAGCTCATGTGTGTTAAGCGCATTACGGCAATATGGTCTAGTCTCAGCTTCCTTTACCTTTATGTGAAATGTACATGGTGGTGAAATGTTGAGTTTCAGATTGAGAAAGTGCTTTCATTGCCAGAAGAAACACCAAAAAGTTGTGAAATACATGCATCTGGATATCACTGTGTCCCATCAAAGTAAGTAAAATGACTAAAATGATTGAAACTCTCCATTTATCTGGTACTATTTTGTAATATTTAATTTACATGTCCATTTTTTAACCAGGCCTTTGAATGAAATGGGCCATTTTTGTTGTTTCATATTGGATATATGTAACCACACTTTCTTATGTATATTACTGGTAACTTCATAATTCCAACAGAACTGTTCAGGTTTGAGTATCTACGCAACCCAAGTGACTTTTTCAGGTGACTGCCATTGTTGTAAATCAAATTTGTGCTCCAGCTTCATTATGGCCCTTATAGATCTGTTTATGATGGTTTATTGATTTTGCGTTTTGTGTGTTATTGGATTGGCCCAAGAATGGGACTTCAGCTAGTGTTCATACTCCACCTCTCCACCATGCTGAAAAAACATGGCCCTTCACTCTTCTCTCCACACTCATTGTCTTTTCAGAGGTGTGATAGTTGGTTTTGCTCATGTCTTCCATTGAACACTCATTTCTTCCTGTGTGAGGTGTGAGTGGGCCAAAGTGATGAGGGGTGGGCAGGGGGCTTTTGGGTTTGTTGGCTTAGAGACCTCCCTCCAGAGACTAAAACTTGTGCTTCTGTTGTATAGTGCACAGTGTCAAGCTGAACAAGATGCGGCTCAACCTCTTAATCCTTCTGCTGTTTGCTGTACAATGGGTAGCTGTCACATTAGCAGGTGAGTTTTATAGTATTTGCATCTTTCGACTCAGTTCAGCAGTGAAGCGCTGTGGTCTAGCGTCGGTTTCCTTCACTTTCGTGTGACATGTAGAGTATGTGGTGGTGTCATGGTGGGTTTCAGACTGAGAAAGCTGTTATGAAGTGAAATTTTTACTTATTTGTTACTTTTTTTTTGAGGGAACAGTTCAATATACGGTAATAAAATAAGTATAATTGTGGATAACATTTTTCCCCTAAGGTATTGGACCTTCACTAAATTGCTGCACGAAGATATCAAACAAGATGGTTCCATTCACAGACATTGTGAGATATGTGCATCAGAATACATCACTGTGTCCTGTCAAAGCTGTGAGGCAAGTAAAAGTCTTTCAGTTCTCCCATATTCTACATTTCTCTAGTATATGTTTGAATTTTACATATGAAAACAGTCGGAATAAATTTTTAGATGAGCATTTTTAGACTGTGCCTTTAAAACTGGATACATATTTAAACATCCTATTGGATACTCTGTAAACTGGTTGTCCGAAATGGTCATGCAATGTTTCCAACTTCAACATGAATGAGCAGTTTAATGCAGTTTAAATAACTCATTTAATGCCGCCAACTAATGAATGGAGGTCTAGACTCAAAAAAGTGCGCTAAAGAACAAAGCAGATTCCAAGTTCTCAGGTGATGCCACAGTCCAAGAAAGTTTACATGGTCTCACTCTATTGAGATGGGTAGATCGACCCTTGCTCGGACTGTCTGTTTGCCGATATAACAAAACTGGTAGTTAATGTTCTCCTGCAAATGTGTTGAGTCAAATAACATTGTAGACTAAATAGGTGGATATGTGGTAATAGGTTTGTTTTTTTGATGACATCACAAAAGCAGTGTATTCTAAAGGAGCTCGGTTTATGGACTGGAGATCATTTCGTGAACTTGTTTACTCTTTAAAAAAGAAGAAATTTTGGTTTTCCGGGTTTTCGGCTCTTGATTTATATATTGCAGATCCTCTAAAAGAACATTTGTGTATTATTCCCTCAGTAAATGTAATCTCTAATATCTGAAATATTACTTCACAGGTTTACCACCATAAAGAATAAGACAATATGCTCAGATCCAGAGAGTCAGTGGGCTAAACGGGTCATGTATGAGGTGGATCAAAGGAATAACTTTGCAACTGCAGGTCAGTTGAAGACCCCTACGACAGCTCCTTCAAAGCCCCCGACAACTCACTCAAAGCCCCCAACGACAACTCACTCCAAGCCCCCAACGACAACTCACTCCAAGCCCCCAACGACAACTCACTCCAAGCCCCCAACGACAACTCACTCCAATCCCCCAACGACAACTCACTCAAAGCCCCCTACAACAGTCCCTTCAGAGCCCCCCACCACAACTCCCTCAAAGCCGCCTACGACAACTCACCCTACAACGACGACCACTCCTGTAATAGTGACAACTAAAGGTACAACGAGCACCGTGGCCACAACCCCCAAAGTACCAGAAGAAAACTCTGTAACAATGGCTACAACATACATCACTCATAAAGCCTTGACACAACAACGAGTGCCGACCACAGACACCACCAAGCTGTTACAACGGCCCACACCAGCAGGACCATCACCTAGGACGTCTGCAACAGTGGTGATTTCTGCGACACCACAAGTAGAAAGTGATGCTACGATATATACCGTGACCAGTGGCCACATCGTGAGTTCGGCGAGTCCAGAACCAACGGAACATCCACGGACCATGCAACCAACAAAAAAATTACAGACAGTGAATACAGACAGACCGCCGAGAATGCCATGGACTCTGAAGCGCTTGAAGAAGAAAAAGAAGAGTGGGCTCAGGAAAGCCCAAAGGAGGATAGGCTAAATATAGAGTGAGAGATCTCCCATTTGTTGAGAGAGCTTCGTTTGTAGGGCTTTGTGTGCAGGAACCATTGTTATGGTTGTAGACATGCACAAGAAAAACTTCTTGTGGTTACCCTGCCCTTCAACATATCCCCTTTGTATGCGCACTTTGTGGGTGTTGTACCACACCGCCACTTTCGGATGCATGCTGAATGTACTGCGAGGACTGCAACAGACCGAACGAATGGAAGTGTGGTCTAAAGGGATCAACTAGTTCCTAGACGACGTCACACTCCAAGTGGTCTTACTCTCATTGGGTGGGTAGGATGACCCTCACGTTCCCTCCTGTCATGGGACGGTGGTGCAGTGGTTAGCGCTGTCACCTCACGGCAAGAAGGTCCCGGGTTCCAACCCTGTTGGGTTCTCCAGTTTCCTCCCACTGGCTCAAGGCTTGTGGTTTAAGTTGACCGGTGGTTTAGGTGTGTGTCTCCTGTTTTCCTGTGATGGGTTGGCCTCCTGTCCAGGGTGAACCCTGCCTTGTGTCTTGGTGGGTGCCTAGGTGGGTACCCAAGTACCAGTTTGAACACCCCTGTTCTAGAATGCCTCTTTGATGGGTGGGATGCATGGTCTTACTAAGTGTTCAGATACATCCCTCATTAGCTCAGTTAATGAGGGTTCTGGTTTTAGAATTCTGGTTCTAGAGCAGCAGATCCCAACACTGCCCCTGAATGACCCACTGCTCTGCACAGTTCAGTTTCCCCACACTATCAGCTACCAGGTTCGTGCTGGAACAATGGCTTTAATATGTCCAGACAGTGATTAAAGCTCAGGAAGAAACCGAACCAGAATCAAACGAAGATCCCATTCCAGTCATCTAAGCAAGTTTGGGTTGACTGTTGACTTTACACATAACGTTCTATGTGTGAAAAGTACACAACCTGTGTG
The DNA here is from genome assembly GCA_037576955.1 of Lepidarchus adonis. Taxonomy (NCBI): domain Eukaryota; kingdom Metazoa; phylum Chordata; class Actinopteri; order Characiformes; family Lepidarchidae; genus Lepidarchus; species Lepidarchus adonis. Next base: position 4,505 of record JBBIGC010087802.1, read on the forward strand.
AGAACACACTTCTGCACATTGTAATACACCCGTGCTCTTTGATTGTGGAAATCTGGGGAAAAAAATGTGGCCTGTGCAAAAGTTTTTCCCCAATTTATTTCCAATTGTAGTTTAATTTTTTTTTTTTTAAATTTCAAATCCACTTGAGCTATACAGTATTGTACTTCCTTCCAAACTCATGAGCATCAATTGTGTGACGTGACACATGGAAGTGAATGTTTGTCCAACACTACCACTCGAAATGAACAGAACAGAACAGTGCAATGACAATATACTGAAATGTTTGAATATTGAATAGTTTCTTTGATTTTTTTCCACTATTATTGAAATATTGTTATTTTACTCAATAAAAATGCTATTTATTATGTACTCTCACACTGTATTTATGCTGTAATTGTCGTCCTCGTTATAATATTAAAGACATGTATTAATTGTGTGAATTCTGTAAGAAAATAAAACCTTGTTTCACGCGTGTGCCTGTGGTTGTTAGTATGTTTTGTATGTATCGTGAATACTAAACTCTGGTCCTGGAGGACCGGTGTTCATCACCTTTTGGAACTGTCCTGGTGTATCTGACCTGTGAGTGTGTCTGAGGAGGGAAGCTGTGTCCTCCAGGTCCAGAACTGACCTTACTCTGGTTGCAGGTTTTTCTGTGGGTGACCTGCGTCATGCTTTCTATTGTACTGGTTAGGGAACCTTTGACCACCGGTCATGCTGATGCTGAGCTGTGGTGGAAAGTATTGTTTCCACAGTCAGCTTGGAACTATCTGCAGTACCAAGTGGTCACCACATGAGGGCACACTCACACAGGGTAGGCAAAGCAGACCTGCAGGATCTTTTGTTTGGGTCCTGGATGCGAAAGATCAGTAGAGGTGTGCCAGCTTAGCTCAGCTGTAGGCCCATCATGTGAACCTTGTTCAGAAAAGAGCTTTGCCCACAAAAAACTTTACAATTGTGCGTACTTTACAATGTTTTACACCATTTTTTTTTACAGATTTCTGCATTTTCACATGAACATTCAGTTTAACGTGAATAGTGAGATTTTTACAGTGGTCGTGAATGGAACATATATATATATATATATATATATTTATAATACATTATTTGGGGACTATTTTTAACATATGTGTTTTTAGGCCAAAACTAGCCATGAGATGTCATAGCCATTTCATATCCACTTTCTGTGGTGGACAAGATGCCTGGTTCTATTGACCACCACTATGAACGATTCAGGCAAAATAAGAGACTGTATCCTCACACTGGTTTAATCCCTCTGTATAATATTAAACTTCCTGTTAGAGGAGAAGACGTCTGGTTCCATTGGCCACCACTATAATGGTGGTTCAACCACTTGGAATTACCCTATAAGAGCCTGAGCGAGAACCACCGAGAAGAACTTAGAGGAACCCAACTGCATTAGGTACTGAATGAAGGGGAAAGACTCATTACTGTACTTTTCTACAGAATGCCACCTTAAATATGATTATCCCTGAGCCGTTCAAGTGCACGGTTGCCAGATCTTCTGTCACTTTACCAACAGAGGAAGGGCACGACTGATGGTAGAGAGTTCACCCCCTCCTAAACATGGCCCACTAAGATGCCACCTGTTTCTTTCGAGCGAAAGCGAGTTAATGGGATGAATCGGAAGCCAGCATAGACACTGAGTCAGCCCAGCCCTGCTTAATTCAGTAATAACGCTCATGGCGCTCGGCTGAACCAGCTGAATGTCACGTCCACGAGGCCTTTGGTTTGGTTTCCATCCTTCTGTTCAGCAGGAGTCTCTCTCTCGTTGGCCGGCGCGGCTGTCGGGGTCACAAATTCTGCAGCAGATAGAAATTACTCTCTTAATAAAGCTCATGATTGGAAGGAACGTCGCAGGAAATTACGATCAATACCAAGTCTCGGACCCTCGTCCAGTATCGACCCCTGGTTTTAGATGAGAAACACACCATCAGTGCTGGGGATGGGGGTTTAAGGAGGTGTTGGGGTGGAAAGGAACAATCCTGGACCTCACTGCGTCTCTGATAAGCAAGGGGATGACTTTCGTTCAGGCCTAGACCTTGAATCAAGATGTTGCTACTTCTCAATGAGCGTTATTCATCAATGTCCTACTGTTTTTGTTTGTTTTTTTGTTTGTTTTTTGGTCTGTCATGATCTTTAACCGAGAACTGTTCACATCTAGGTTGTTTTTATGATGAACCTCATTGTTCTGATCAGAATAGGCCCAAAGTGCAGCAATGTATTGTATGACATCAAGTGAAATGAAGTGTTTGAGTACTGGTTATTTATTTTAAGCGATGCTTCATAAAATAATAAAAAAATATGAATATTCTTATTAAAAATGTATATTAAAATATGTCTGCAGAACGATTTTCCTTGTATACTTCATATAACTACAGACAGAATTAAAATATTGTTTAGACCAGCTTTGACCACTTGCACTTTCCTTTGTATTTATTTAATCAGTTATTTTTTGTGAGAATTTTTGCGTACAATTTCAACGTACTTGCGGAGTTTAGTATCAACGGTGCCATAACTTTTGCACAGGCCATGTTTCATATCTTTCCCAGTATGTTGAATCCATCTATCTATTTATCTTCGGCCCACCACCGGTCAGGACTCTGCTCTCGAGTTTACGAAGATTCTTTTCGTACCTACGAACAAATCCCGAATAAGCAAACACTGCTGAATGTTCGACATTTCAGGGAAACTGCACATAGTTGGTGAAAGAAGCCAACTGTTTTTTTTTGCAAAGGCCTGTTTCCTTCCAAGTCAATTCCACCCGACAGTTAAAATCTCCTCTCAGAAGTGTACGAGCGTCTACTGGCTTTGCCCACGCGTCCGCCGGCGTGTCTCGCATACGTAGACACACGAAGGCCATTCCGTTCCTCCCTCACTTTTTTCTTTTATGGCTCGGCCGAGTCGGAGCGGGCTACTCATAAATCCACAGGCAGGAAATAAATGCCGGCAGCCTTGTGCCTGAGCCGGCCAGACGGAGACGGCGAGAATAAAAAAAAGTAAAAAAAAACGAGCTTAATAGCAGGGAGCTGGTAATTACCTTCCCTGGCCTGCTCGTGCATGAAATATGATAATATAACATATTATTAATAAGAAAGACCTGAGTTCCCAGCCCCCCCTGGCTGCTGGGGTGGGTGCAATCGCTTTATTCCGCAGACCCGGGGTTGTGTCATCAGTGTGTATAGAAGATATAATAAAACAAATAAAAGTTCAACACACAGATCAGCCAAAACATTAAAACTACCTGCTTAATACCGAGTGGCCATTCGGGAACGTTATCGCTGCCCGGACTGTGTACAGCACTATTTGGGATCAGACCAGGTAGTCTAGCCTTCACTCCCCACATGTATCAATGAGTCTTGGGTGCCCGTGCACTATTGGCCGATTCAGAAGCTGTCCGTCACTGACAGGTGAAGTGAATAACATTTGAGGACTCTGTTACAGTGGATCCTGTAAAGGGGGTGGGACATATTAGGCAGTAAGTGAACAGTCAGTTCTTGAAATTGATGTGTTGGAAGTAAGGAAAGCTGGCAAGACTTATTACGCTCAATCGTGAACGGGTGAAATAGGTTTTAGGTCCAAACCAATGGGACAGGCTGTTTGTGTAAGAGCTTTCAGAGGGATTCCACCTTTTGGATGTCTGGTTCCACTCACCACCAGTGGGAAGTTGCTGTGGATCACCCTCTGAATGGCCAGCGACTGGATGATTGAATCGAGCACAAATTACGCCAAATTACAGTCAAAATTAAAGTAAAAGTCCCAAGTGGTGCAACCGTCAACATTGCAGCTCCGGTTTGCTGTTAAATAAGCAAAAGTTTGACTCAACCCTCATAGAAAAGTTGGCGTTGATACTGCAAAGAGTGACGGTCTAGTGTCAGCCCTAGATTTTCTGATTTGGACAATAATGGGTCCAATGTTGGTCCATACACGGTTTTACTGATTTGGGACAGTAAATGTGCAGCTCAGCCAGAATTGACCCAAAGTGGAACAGAATCATGTGCTTCCTGTCTGGGCAAATGTGCCTTATCTGTTGCATCTGGAGTTCGCTGAAAAAGGCCAATGGATTTTTTGCCAAACTGTTAATTGTATCAGGCTTTTATCGGTTACAGGCCAAAGCTCCTGAAACTGAGAATAGCACAACTAGATCAATGCGTAAAGCGTAAATATCTGATGTGTTCAATCAGAAGCTTTTGGTCGCAAAAAGCATCGAGGCTCCTTCAGGACTGGAGTATGACATTTAAGTAGACTGTGTAGCTCCATGGCTGACCCTCCTGACCTTCTCACTAATACACACCAATCAGCCATAACATTAAGACCACATGCCTAATAATGCGCAGGTCCCCTCATGCTGCTAAAACGGCTCTGACTGAGGTGCACTGACCCCTTTCTATAAGAGCACCATTAATGGACCAGATGGGCAAGCCAATCAATGAGATACGGGTGCCCACCATATCGTCTAAACATGTTTATTCAAATATAAGTCTCAATACTGATATTGCAGGAGGATGCAATACACAAATTAGCCTCTAACCAATCACAGAGCTTCTTGTGAAGGGGTGGGGCTAAACTATTGTAGACAAAACAATTGAAATAAAGATTATATGAAACCTTTAATATATAAAAAAATATGTAGCTATATTGCAATACTGGAGGTCCTTAACTTAAGGCAGGGTTCTGTTCCTCATTGCGTGTCATAAGTCCACTTTTGGCGTCAAAACCCCTTTCATAAGTGTCTACTGTGTTTTGCGCTGGGGCCATTTCTCTGTCAGTCCACCAGAGGGAGACATTCACCCACCTGAGGTATTGTATTGTACTGTATTGTTTTTTTTAAATAAAAGATTACTTTTACTTTTCACACCATTAAAAAAGGGGGATGGGGGTGGGGCAGCATCGTAATTGTGAATCTTCAGAAGCCGAGTACAAGGTAAGATGAGAACCCCCTGTAGGTCACCAGGTCACCAGTTGTCCTTCCTTGGATCACTGTTGGTAGGTACTGACCAGTGCACAGCTGGAAAACTCCACAATACTTGGAGATGCTCTAGCCATCACAATAAGGCTTTTGTCAAAGTGGCTCAGGTTGTTACACTCCTGCTTCCAGCATGTCAACTTCAAGAACTGACTGTTCACTTGCTGCCTAATAAATCCCACCTCCCCCTAAGTTTTTGGCTGATCACTGTACACACCAGAGACTAAACAAATTTCATATGAGTCCTCATGGATCACAGGCCTTATCAGGGCTTATCCCATGGCCCTCAACAGCACAGACGCCTGACAGATGTTTAAGAAAAGAGCTCAGAACTTGTGGCTTAACCTGAGGACCTGGGAATGAATCAATTATGTCTGACATGGGAAGATTAGACAAGGGCATGGGCAATCGAAGAGCTACTGCAGCTGAATCGTGAGCGTCCCAAACACAGCAGCCTGAATGCAGGCAATGTGCCAAGCAATGAACATCTAAACGGAATGTTCAATGTAGGAAGATGCTAACTGTGTTAAACCTCATACTAATGCCTGAGTGTCACCAACAAGCTGGAGGCAAACAGAACAAAGTTCAGTGATGAAGAGATAATGGGGTTATTGGACTTCATGGCTGTAGAATGTTGTTATTATTATTATTATTATTATTATTATTATTATTTATTATTATTATTATTATTATTATTATTATTATTATTATTAT
>JBBIGC010087822.1:0-10201 GCA_037576955.1 Lepidarchus adonis
CTCCCCGGGCGCTGTTGATAGCTGCCTGCTGCTCCACGTGTGCACGTGTGATGGGTTAAATGCAGAGCACAAATTTCATTGTGGTGCAGTGTGTGTTCACAATGACAAAGTCACTTTCTCTTCACTTTCACTATCATCACGCCAAGTTACATTTATTACTCATCTTTGATATCATTGCTTATAATAATATGTGCATTAAATGAAACATGTTTGTGGTTTGGTTTTTCTAGATTTGCCAGATACCCCAGTGGACCTGGTTATAAACTGCCTCGACTCTCATGAAAACACTTTTCTGAGGGACCAACCGTGGTACCGGGCCGCTGCTGACTGGGCTAACCAAAACCGGGCACCTGTGCTGAGTATAGATCCTCCGGTACATGGACAGGAACAGGCTGTGGAGGCTAAGTGGTCCCTCTCCCTTGGGCTTCCACTGCCTCTGCCTGAGAGAGCAGGACGTGTCTACCTATGTGACATAGGCGTTCCCCGACAAGTGTTTCAGGAAGTGGGCATCAAGTACCACTCCCCTTTTGGCTGCAAGTTTGTTATCCCACTGCACCCAGCATAAGCAGACTCTACCCCTAGTCTGCAGCCTATAATGTCAGGGTACAGGGTCATTGAGCTAGAAACTGCCTTAAATTCCTTTTTTTTTATTTCCAAGCCGGTGATCAGTTTGTGTTGCGATGAATGAGCTTCTTTGTGGTGATACTGAACTCCAGCATTTTCTTTGAAGCTATACAATAATTCACAAACCGAAGAGGCAGCGGTTGAGGCTTTTCAAAGGGATGGACAGCAGCCTTCTGTGCATTTACCGTGGAACCAGCATTGATCCTCTGCCACCTGCTTCTAATTTTGAACAGTTTTTGGATGATTCTTCATAGTCTTTCCAGACTAAAGTTATGGTTTGATCTGGGAGACTCAGATCTATTTGCACAGAGATAAAACTTTAACAAGGTCTCACCAATCCAGACCTAGAACAACGTTGCTTGGGACTCACCTTGTCAGTGATCTGTCAATTTTGCTTAGAATTTGTTCTCATTTTCGTCGTCTCAAGTACTCAACAGTTCTTCTGAAGTCAGATGAACTCATTTCAAGTTAAATCTGGAAAGATAAATATCTGTACAATATGGGGATTTTTTCAAGCTTGTGCCAATGTGATGAGTCATCATTTATTCACTGAAGCAGAGCACAATGCAGGGTTTTATTTTCTTTTAAGGTGGAACTCGAAGCTTCATTTGATTCTTAAAGAAATGAACTCCATAATAACGGACTAACTTGCTTAAATCACCGATCCTATGCGTGTTCAGTACAATACTGCCTGCTTTTATTTGTTGAGCAAGGTTATTGGCCGATTTTTTTGAGTGAGTTTTCTGGCAGTAGAATTTATTTTTTTACAAACTGCTGTTATTCAAAACGTTTTCTGGAAGGCATTTTTACAGAATGGTGAAATAACTTTGTCTAATGTGACAAGGCATTACTGCATGGCCTTAATTTGGAACTAATTTACGCAGAACCATAATGGAACTTTTAGGTGAGCGAGTTTACTCCCGTTTCGAACCGAAAGCTTCCTTTTAGTTAAACTGCTTTGCCAGATTTTCTTTCTAAAACATGTTTGAGTTTTTAGAAGGCGAAGGTAAAAATGGCACGGTTTCATATGTTCAAAGGTTCTGCGTAAAGCACGTTTTAAACCGTGTAGTACAAGATGGCAGTGGAAGAAATAGTTTGTGCTTCAACTATTTTGAGGGAGTGATATCTTGCTTCGGAACACACTTGTTAACTTTTGTACAATGTTTGATTTCAAACTGAAGTAATTCTGACTGCTTTCTTCATGCAGCTGTTATCCTACCTGTCTGTCTGCTTCTGTTTGAAGGTTGCACTTCCTGTTTGTAAGTTGGTGAACCCCAAGTAATGCAATCAAACTAAAAGAGTGATGGGATTAATAGTAAAGAAGGCACAAATGCTACATTTGACTGATGTTAAGTTGCCTTCTGCTTTGTTAAGACCCCCCAAAAAAATTCAGCGGTTGAATTGTGGAAGTCCAATATTGAAATTGGCAAAACTGCACATGGTTATATATGGCAAGCAGAAGGCGCCTTAAATTTATTGTATATGTTGCTTCTTTATTGGAAGACACTTGGTATATTGCATATCACTGTCGCAGGTGTAATCTGATTCCATTGTCCAGTGAATATATTATGTTGCAGTGAAGAGCTGATTGCATTAATATAGTAGAAGGATTTCAAGAGTCACTCTTTTTTTTAGAATATTAAATGGATAGAATTTAATTAGCTTTCACATGTTGGAGAGGAGTGCAAGTGGGCTAAAAGTATTGTCATTGTTCAAATACTGCAGGAGGCAGCTGGCAGAAGTGCCAAATGCCCATCATGTGTTTTTCTGGTCACTGGACTGCATCTGTTCATTTTAATAGGTCACATATGAGAAGCATACTAGCACTGGTTAAACATCCGCATAGACCAGGGAGAGATATTAAAGCCCTTACTCTGATCTCATCCTTCTATCTTTAACCAACCAACTATTGGCCTTGAGTGGAGATTAGAACCTGAACTTCTACAATGTTTTGATAGAACAATCCCATGAACCTATGCAGTGATGAGGCAATGTGAAATCAAAATATTCACTCGTGATGTGTAATTGATGTGCATCCTACATCGCTAGGCTTTTGCGTAGCTGGTCCAATGAGAGACTGGACTGAAGTTTTATTATTGGGCTTTGATTTAACACATCTACATTCTAAGTTGCTGCTTGTGTAAAATTTAATTTTGTATCTGCAGCCCATTAAGTGCTTTGTAAGCAAGGAAAAAATGGAGTGGACTTTTTCTAACGTTCCTAATGACAATTATTCATATGTGTTTTATGAATCAGTTTTTTAAAACATCAACATTTGGAATTTGGAAAACTAAAATGTAGCTGGAAATGGTGTTTGTCCATTTGGCTTTATTTCACCTAGAAGCTACTCCAGAGGTTGCAGCCGTTTTGATTTACATTTAAATGTGTGTGTGTGTGTGTGTGTGTGTGTGTGTGTGTGAGCGAGAGAGCGAGTGAGAGAGAGGGATCTGAGCACTGAGTTTGTGCAGTTTGGTGCAGAGAGCTGCACTTTTCTGTCAGCCATTCCTGAATGTGAGATTTAACTTTTTTTTTTTTCTTTTCTTCAGAGAGGTACATTTACATTACTCCTGAAAACAGACCAAGAACTGACTTTGAGCCTCTGCTATCCTAGCATTAGGCTATGTAGTATAGCATTAATGCTTGTGTATTTCTTTTTTTCTACGGGTCTTTTTCTGTTATAACCAATGTTAAGCTTTGTTCTCAAAGTTTATTTTTCTTTTTTTCCTTTTCATATAATGTGGATGGATCAAAGGCGAGAGGCGTTGGGGCCTGGACAGCACCAGCCAACATTAGTCCAGGGGCCTTGTTCTGTGTGCAGTCATGTTCACTGTTCAGATTTAGCATCAACATTCTGAATGTCTGTGTTTGCTCTTCTGCTGATACGTTTAGACAAATGCTTGTAAGTCACTTCACATGGACTAATGATTCAACACCTCTTAAAGCTTCACAGGTCATTTAGCACATAACTACTGTGTGTCTTCGTTTTGAGGAAGAGCTTGATTACTGGTTCAGTTATCTGAGTAACATCACTGCTCTGAGTGGTTTGGGTGTCCTTACATGGGTGTTAAACATCTGTGGGTAGGATGTTAAAACCAAGGCGGAATGAATAAAGAGAATGAACATGACTTTTTGGCTCTGGAGTGCACCTTTCATCTCCAATCTTATGACTGAGCATTACTTTGTGTTTAGGTGCATACGCTGCCTCACTACCTGGATTTAACAACAAAATCTCCCATTGGATAATTACTGCATGGATGATTGAAGTTATTTAGCCCTGAGTGGTTTCTCATCACTTAAACAACCATGTTAGACCCATCCTGGTAAATCTGTCTCAGAAGGGTCAAATTATTAGCAAGCATCAAATGGAAACATCTAAGGAGATAACTGAAACTACTAAAATTCAGGTTCGATTCTCATCACCGGGCAGCAGGTTGAAGTGCCCTTGAGCAAGGCACCTAACCCCCAACTGCTCACCATGTACGTCGCTCTGGATAAGAGCGTCTGCCAAATGCTGTAAATGTAAATGTAAAATTGGGTTAAGAACTGTCCAATGCATTATTAAAACCTAGAAGAATAGTGGGGAACCATCATCTTTACAGAAAGATGAATTATAAAGCTGTGTAGCCTTAAAACCACTGAACATTTAAGTTAATTGCAAAAAAAAGAATTTGCTAGGGAGAAATATTTTTTCACAAGAAATATCTCATATCAAACGTTCTCTCAAGACCTTCACAACCTTATTGTTGCAAAACGTACTGATAGCATTGGTACAGAAGAATTTCTAAACTACTGAATGTTACAGTGAGCACTGCTGGAGCCACAATCCAGAAGTACAAATTCTGAACTTTCAGGAAGTGTCTTTAATACTTTTTCCTTGTGTCATTCTATTTTATTACACATGACTTAATGTATGGATATCTATGGTTTGATTTATTTGCAGGGAAGTCACTATTTCAAGTTGCCGCTTTGCGAGTGGACAGGAAAGGTGCATATTTTGATCCCCAAATGATTACAGACACCTTAACATTCCTCTTTAGTTACTGTGTAGTTACTCCAGTGGATTAAAAAGGCATAAGAACTGCTTGAGGAACTTGGTTGGTGCTCTGATCTGGGACGTGTATACCTTAGGTCTTTTCATGAAATAGTCCAGACATACAAGTATTTAGCAGTTCATATGTGTGGGAAATGTCAACTCTCAAGTAAACCCCATCTATATATGACTGTACGGGCATTTGGCACTGAGGGCACTGCAGCACACCTCTGACTCAATGACCCTTGTGCATGATGGTGATCTGGAGATCGCTTCTCCTTGTATAACAGTCCATGTTATAGCATCAGAGCCTCAGTCTTTCTTGGGTCACTTGGCCTTGGCCTCGCCGCAACACTGGGCAAGCTGGGTGGTGGAGATGCTATCAAAGAATTTAGTGAACCACCTGTAACATGAAGGCAAACCCAGAAAGCTTGAAAATGTTTTTGGAGACCAACCCCTTGACCCAGTGCCACTGGAAAATAAAGCAGGCCTGGGGTTCAACCACGCAGTAGACACTGCGAAGATCCAGAGAGGTGAACTAGCGCGAGCCTGTGACCTTGTCTAGCATATCATTGATGCAGGGCAGTGGGTTCGACTCCTATTCTGGGGCTTTGTGAAGGGTTCACAGGATCGGTGCAGTCAAACCCAGAGCTGGCAGATTCTAAGCAGGCTACTGATCTAGGTGAGCTACTCCTCCCCAACAGGCTGAAAAAATATATTAAAAAATAAGAAAGGCATAGAAAAGAAAAAAAATAGAAAAGGAGATAAAGTCTAGAGGGGAAAACCCTTGGGAAAAATAAGAAGATTAAGGAAAATAAACAAAACCTAACATAGAAAACCTGGAAGAGAATTAATTCACAGTAGAAGCGCGAGGCAAGACCTGGTCAGGAAAATCCAAGACTAAGCAATGACTGGAAGACAGAAGGAGCTTTTTATAGACGTCCTGATTGAAAATGGCCTTCAGCTGAAACTGGTAGCACGTGGGAGTCATGACGGAAGAAGCTCCCTCCAGTGGAGAGTGTAGGAACCGTGGGTAAGGGTTCCCTCTAGTGGTTGAATGGGGAACAACACCCCGGGACACTACACTATGGTTATCAGCAAACATGCACCAGGACCAGTGTTGCTAAGGCCCATGGGCTAACTCAGGGCACAGTGATGTTGCTGCTGTCGTTTCCTGGAATGGAAGCATGGCTCATGCAGTACCTGGTGGTGGCTCTCCACTGGGCTGGGCACATGGAGGAATGGCTTGGAGGCAGTGGCGTCTGGACTGGGACTTGAACCTGAAAGATGAGGTCCTAACCACTAGGCAACACACTTTGGGATAGGGAAAATTAAAATCAATCATTAGAATAAAAAATATATTGATCCCCATGCTGTGAAAGACATATCCCTTCTTTGATTGGCTGTTGCTCTTTGTCAGTCACGTGCGATTTCCCCAGATATCTAGCACGCCAGATATCCAGTTCACTTTAATTGTTTCTTCTGGTATTTTACACACTCTTTGACACAGTTTAAGTCACCTCCAATCCGAGGCTTTGTCTGTGATTTCTAAAGTACCTCTGTGACCTGGAAATCATGACCAAAGTCTACTACTGTGAACAAGACTGACCAATCATCTGAGGCAGCAAATTCAAGTCCACAATGTAAAAATCCTGCTCAGGATTGTGCTCTAACTGCTTTTCATGTTGCTGAACTGAGTTCACTTCAGCAACATGCATGTGTCCAGGAAGTTGAAACTTAATCCAGGGGAGGGTCACTTAATACTGTAGATATTATGAATAATCCACATTTATAAGCACAACAAGACTTTAAAATGTCAGTAGATTAATTAGGCTGTTAGCCTTGGTGTTGACTTGATATTGGAGAAGAACAGAATATCAATGGCACGGCCTTCCTTTTAGCTTCCATTAGCTGTAGTTCTCCAACCTACCTGCGGGTGTCGCTGTTTCCACGGATTCTCTAGCGTTTAGTGGGGATCGCATGATGACGGAGGACATGGCCATTTGGCTTAACTCATCAAACAAAATATGCTTCTGTTATTTGAAAAAGTGAATCAGTCTTCCTTGTGGCTACTGAGGTTAAAGGGGAATTCACTGATGTGAAATGCGTCATTGTAGAGAAACTAATTTTCATAGGAACCAGGGTGCAATGCTATGTTAAAGTGTACAGATGTTTATGCAAATGAAGCTGTTGCATTAACTATGACAAAACACAGCAGTGAACCTACATATATTCTCTTATATGTAATGTTTTTTACGGTTAAATGATAGCAAGTCTCCAAACAAACCAACAAACAAACAAGTTATAGAAGAGCATAAAGAAAATAAGCATTAATGATAGGAATAAAAACAAAGTACAATTTTTTAAATGCAAAATGATTTAAGACAATACAGTCAAAATATGTTTAAGGCCATTGTATCAGACTAACAGCCCAACTTCCTGTGAGGCAGGTTGGAGAGGTAGGCCTGACAGAGTCCAGATGTTTGGTTCCTATTACTGTCTGAGGGTTGGTGGCTAATGTAAAAAGCGTATAGAAAGAGGGAGGGGAGACAGGCGGAGAGAGGGGGCTGTGCTAGCGACAGCTGGAGCAGCAAAGCAAACCCCCGGAGCTCTTTCGTTCCGTTTCATAGCTACAGACACATCCAGCAACAGATTCCGCGTCCTCGTGAACTTACAGCAGCGGAAATTAAAGTTGTAGCTGATTTTTATACAGTGGAGGGTTGTAGGCTGTATGCTGCGTGCTCGGTTCACGCCTCCCGCTATTGTTCACTACGCGTCGGTGAGCTGCTGTGAAGCGAGCGCTGTTTTCCTTCTCCCCGGAAAAACGAGCAGAGCAGCGGCCAGTCCTGCTCCGTCTCCCGTTGCTGCTTTCGCTCGCAGCCGCGCATGAACGAGTTCAACCGGGGAAGGCTGAAAACGTTCGCCGCTCGCCTGGAAACCGACAATAACGACCGGACTCAGGTAAAAAACGTTGCTCCATCAGGTTCTCCCCTTTATCACCATCTACTGAGATGCTCGGGGCGACCATTACCCCCATTCTTCCTTCAGGGAATGATCTACTTCCTCGGGCTTGTTAGTGTGTGTGTGTGTGTGCATGGGCAGCTATGGGTATTTATCCCTATTAAAGGTGGACTTGAGCTAAATCATGGACTAAAAGAGCTTCACAGCTGTAAAATAGTCTTCTCCAAGTGTTCTGAGATGTTCTGCTGGGCCAGGGGTCCATCAGGTTTTAGGCCTTGTATGGTGGAACTGAAATATCCATCCCATTTTTAAAAAGGGGGGGGATTGGGTGTAGTCATGGCCTAACCGATAGAGAAGTGGGTGTGTGACCAAAGGGTTGTAGGTTTGATTCCCAGAACCGACCAGAAGGCTTAAGGCATCTAACCCCACATGCAACCTGCCCACTTCCACAGGCTTGGATGGGTAAAATTTCAGAGAATAATTTCCCCTCACTATAGTAAAAAAGCCTATTTCATGACTTAAATGATTCCAGTGTGTTTGTGTATCCAAGTGCAGGAAATGAACGCTTCACTGGTTGAAGCCCAATGCACTGGAGTGACCCTCAGCTGTGCAGTGGCCCGCCTTACTTCTGTGTTGTGTTGTCATGGTTCTGAGCGAGTGTTTTCTCCAGACAGTATCAGGATTTGACATCCAGAGGAAGGCCAGAGCCTGCAGTCCAAGCATGTGGTGGGGTTGGGGGATGATGGTGGACATTTTATACCATGAGACAGAACAATGGCCTTTCATACAGGTCTGTTCTTATCACAGACAGTACACCTGCCCGTCAACACATGAACAGTTACACAGGTGTCTAAATACAACAGCTGTCCCAGACCAAGCTGTCCCAGACAAAAGCCTCTTTGTTTGAGTTTATATATGTATGTAATATACAGAAAAATAGCCCCCCCAGTCAAATAAATGGCCAATTATTCAAATGCTGGTCTTCTCGTGGTGTCCAAACGCTGTGGTGTGTTTTTGGAGCTGATTTGAATTAATGAACAAGAGATGGATTTACACATGCTGGCCTCAGAAGGTCACTTCCTTCTCCTCAGCACACAGTGCAGACTCTGACCTGGGTAGTTTCAGAATAATCCTACTGCCAGAACCACTGTTGCAGGTCAGTAATGAGCCAAACACAAGCAAAACGGTCTAATTGAATAAAGGACACGTGATCTTTAAAGGAAGATGTTAAGATGTGACTGCAGATTCTCTAATATCAGCCACAATATTAAAACCACTGGCAGGTGAAGTGATTATCTTATTATATCAATGGCACCTTTCAAGTGGTGGGATATAGGAAGTGAGCAGTCAGTTCTGAAAGTTGATGTTTGAAAGCTGGAAAATTGGGCCAAACTGTAGCTAGGCACTTGGGTCAGAGCATCTCCAACACAGGAGGTCTTCCTGGAATGTAGTGGTACCAAAAGTGAACCATGGAAGGACAACTGGTGGACTGGTGCCCAAGACTCAATGATGCTAATGGCTAATGATAGTTAGCGCGTCTTAACCAATCCTACAGAAGAGCTACTGTAGCACAAACCGTTTTGGTTGGATGGTTAAGAGCCGTTCCTGCTTGTGAAAGGTCAGGTCAGATGATTTTGGCATGGCCAGTCACTTTTTTTTTAATTGTCATTGTTTAGCAACACTCAGGCTCATTGTGCATTTAAAACTTCTGCAGAAGTTTGGGTCTTGGACGTAATGTTTGGTTGCAAAACCCTGCCTTTTGCTATGGGGTTTCCCCTGCACTGAATTACTTTTTATATGCTCCGCTACCACTCCATATACTCTGAAAAAGACTGTGGTGAAGCATTACAGGCCTCATTTTGTGGTGTTTACAGTAGAGTGAAACCGTAGCTTGTTTACTGTCTCTGCGCAGCACAAGCACTACTTTTCCAGCGATGGCCTGGACGGTTGGCAGGATCATTCGAGCTGATATATTGCTGCCCTATGTAGCGATTACTTCCTCATCATTTGTGTCCCTCCGCAACAGCTTCTGTGGTTTTAGAAAACAGGAACAGCTTTGATGCTTTGATCACTTGCAGCAGCTACTGCAGGCCGCACTTGCGCTCAGCATCTTCAGTCAAAATACGGCTTTTTATGTGCAGCGTAAACAGGATGAATGTTGTGTTTGGTGCGGGTCCCCCAGGCCTCTGGCTTCATGCCGCCTTCTCACAAGTAATATTGTAGGATCCCACGGAGAGGAGCCGTTCAAAAAGCAGTGTCCATGTGTGAACAGGTTGTCACACAGCATCAGCTTGACATGAACATGTCAAAGGGCAACCAGCAGCAAACACTACACCCACAATTACAATCTGGGATGAGAGCCAGAAGTGTTATTTGAAGGCTGAAGAAGGTGGTTGAAGTAAACAAGGCCATCAGAGCTTCTTAAACAGAAATCAGAAATCAGAAAATCAGAAAAACTTTATTGTCTCTAAGGAAATTGCAATGACAGTGACAAAAAATAACATATATTTTATACTAATAAAAATACAAAGGTAATAAATATAAAAGTACTAAAGATACAAGGTAAAAATGACAAAAGTCATAAAA
>JBBIGC010087852.1:0-15000 GCA_037576955.1 Lepidarchus adonis
TCTAATGTTTATCAGTACATTGCAGAAAATAATGAACTTTATCACAATATGCTAATTTTTTGAGAAGGACCTGTAGAAATTCTAATACTAATAGCTACAAATGCACAAATAATAAGCAAGCGCTTACTTAAAACATAAAAATAATAGTCTTTATTCACCAATATCTTCTTAGGTTTTTGTTGCCTAAGTTTCTCAATAAAATTAAAACCAATCTGTTAAATTTATAATCAATTATTGTCCACAATCCTGCCAGCATGCACATATATTTTCCAACAATAAAAAAGGCATATAAATATTGAAATAAACAAAGAAACAGATATGGCCCACAACCAAATGATGTGGAACTATGGAAGAAGAGTATAGAATTAAAACAAGTTTTTAAAAGAAAGACTTACTCATTATTTGGTGCATGACGTGAAGACCCTTCCGGTCTGGATTTTTTATTCAGAGGTTTAAAACCATCATCATCACCATCATCATCGTTCTGCAAACAGACCATTTATGAGATTAAGATGCAAAATAATATTCAAAGGAAAGAGTACAGATGAGATCCTGAGTTAAAACCCCAGTTCACTACAAAACACTACTGTTTCATTAACTCTGCATCTTCTTTTGATTTTGTCACAGACCAACTGACTTTTTAGTTTCATTTTTATTAAATGAAAATGATGCACAATCATATTCAGAGTAACTCTAAATTATAAGTAGTTTTACAGTTGGCAAAATATATTTTTTTAAATGTCCAACAACCAGTTGGACAACAGTCCAACAGTCAAATTAGCTTAAATTAAATTGTTCACTCATACTGCCAGCTCACATTTACTGTTGGTCTGATTCATATGTTTAGGGAAATTGATCAAAATAGCACTAGAAGTGTAACAAACACACACACACACACACACACACACACACACACACACACACACACACACACACACACACACACACACACACAATTACCGTATGCTTCCTCTTGATTGCTGCCCTCACTCCTGGCTGATTTTGAACATTTGTGCTCTTTGTGGCAGATTCTCTCTCCTTCTTCACCTCCACTTTATTGTCTGATGGGCCTGGTTCTCTGTTTAACAAGTTCAGGTCAACAGTCACCAAAAGCTGCTTAGGGGCAGCGGCCTGTTATCTGGGTCACTAAGGCCTTGTTCACACTACAAGACTTCAGTCACGATTTAGTCAGTATAGTGCTAGACCAAATGAAATGAAACTGAGGGCTGTAGATATTTCTGCATGGTTATAGTTCCAGGTTTAAGGGGGTATTGCTAAGAGCGCTTCTTTAAAAGTGGCACAAGCTCTATCCATCCACCGACTTTGGTGGGAGTGGGTCACAGCCGCAGAGCTATGCTTTTCAGGGTAGACTATACTTATGGACTGCGGAAGAATAACTCCAGCCGTATGGGGAATTTGGGGTTTGAAATTAGTGTGAACACTGCGATTTCATAACCTTGACTAAAATCCAGTAGTGTGAACAAAGCATAAGAGGTGAGAGCAGCTCAGTGGGATTTTTTACATATTTATATACATACAATATAGGGGCCACATTTACATACATAATACATAGATAATCACAGGTTTAAAACGAATGAAAAATAAAGCTCAGAACAGGGTGCTGAACAGGGTGTTGCCCCTTTCCTGATTTTTTTGTTTTTCATGTTTGTTTCAGATTTTCAAACAAATTTAAATTTTAGCCAAAGACAAAAAAAGGAAACATAAAATGTATTTTTAAATGAAGGATTTTATCATTAATGTAGAAAAAATCCAAACCTACATGGCCCTGTGAGACAAAGTGATTGTCCTCTAAACCTAATAACTGGTTGGGCCATTAGCAGCAACAATCAATTTAGTTTTTCTAAAAGACGTGTATTCTTTCATATCAAGCCTGAAACTTGTTTTTTTAAGAATATTAGTTTTAAGAAAACACACTGATTATCACCTTCCTTTCTTAAAGTGTTTTTAGCACCAATTAAAACTGATTTACCGCTTCTACTTGTAGCACACTAACATTCAGTGAAAGCATTCACATTTTTAATAAATCTAATCTAACAACTAATGAAGTAATATCTAATAAACATATAATACTGAAACATCAGGATCAAAAGGGAGAACTTATTTTTCTAGAAGGCAGCAGAATGATTCAAACACAAATCAGTAACTCACTTGAACTGGTCGCCATCCCATGGTGTCGACAGCGGACTGGCGTATGGGTCCTCCTCTGAGATATTGTCCTCTGGGAGAAGTGAAAGGCTGAGTTAGCTTGGGCATATCACTTTATCATGAAATACATCAACTGTCATCAAATATAACATCAGGACATTGTTTTTGATGCTTTTATCATCACAGTATGACCTAAAACCTTCAATTTTCCTACAGTGCCCATTACAAAAGAAGAATCTAGAAGAACCATGTATACTTTGATGCTCTGTAGACATTTTACTTTTTTTCCATCAACTATAATTCAACACTTGACACCTTAAAAAGTTTTTGATGAGGCTAAAACTGCCCATTTCTTCTCTAATTGAATACATCGATTTTTCTTAAAGTGCCCATAACAGAAAAAATATTTCCTCAACTTTCCATATAATGAAAACTCAGCTGCCATGACAACACATTATGAACTTATACTCCTCACTGTGTATCGTAAGTCCCCTTACAGAAGCATCTACATGTGTAATGTCCAGGCGCCATTCATCTGTCAGTCCACCAGAGGAAGACATTCACCCACCTGAGGCTCTGTGTTGGCCTTTTCTGAACGCTTTTGTTAAATGTGCTTTCACTTTCACAGAATTAAAAAATAGACAAATGTTTGGACAGCGTCGTAACCACAACTGGATTGGGTGAACTATTGTATTGGGCAAAGAACATCTTGCTTGTCAATGGTACAGGGTGGAAGCAGCCCTATATACTGCAGCTGAGCCCCACACAGCCCTGGCCCAATTGAATCCCTGTAAATATCTGCCTACATCACCATACATACACCTCTCTTCTAAGAGTATGAGCCAGAGTCTTTAGACATAAGACACTCACCAGGGGATTCTGTCGCATCATCGTAATTTCCCAGCAGGTTCTCAATGAGGATGGACAGTTTGTCTTCTCTGTTGAACTGCAGAGAGATATAATGAGAGACAAGAATATAAAAATATGTTTTTTCTTTCTTTAAGATGGTTGGGACAGTGAACAATGGAGGAAGCTGCATAGTAGCAAATGAAAAGGGAGGGAAAAATGACTGATTTGTGAGACAGTTCAGATAATTTGAGCTCTACCATCTCAATGTGTAAAAAAGCAACTTTTCTAAACATCTTGAAAGCAGCAGCAAGTGGATCATTTATTACAGGATAGAACTGGCTAAAATAAATACTGCATTGGGTTCCCCAACAAACCTTCCAACTGAGTTTTGAAAGATTCATCCATTGACAGTACTTGGTACTATTTAGAGACGTTTATTTTAATAGGATCATTTCTGAAATAAATTGTTTAAAATATCCAGTGAATAAATCAATAAGTGATAACAAATCTCAATTTTAGGTCATTAGATGCTTCCAGTATTTAGAAAAACAAATCACAGGGCACTAATCCAGCAGTGAGAGAATAGTGCCGTTCAGAAGGAGAAAAGACAAGGAGGGTTCGCATTAATAGCATTCTGCAAGTCAAGCTGAAGGAGTGTAATCTATGTTACAGAAATGGTAAAACTGAACCTCAAAGCTCTAGTTTGTTTGTGCTTTGCCAGCAGCCATTTTAGGTCAGTCAGCAATAGATGCACCAATGTCTGCAACTGCTACATTCAGCTAAACTTACTTACTTCACTAACACAACAAATGTCATTCTTGGGCTAAAAATTGAGACTAATCATGATTTGAGAGATTTAAGACACAAGTGACTAAAGTATAAAACGAAATGCAAAAAAAGGAACTTACAACTCTACAAGGTTCATCGAAGAGTGGGGGATCGGTGTCAAACTCCCACTCCTGCTGGATTTGCTGTCTTCTCCTCTTTTGTTCTTCCTGACGGAGAAGATTTCTTTCTTGACTGTTCATATTGCTAATAGAGATAAAAGGAAAAGGTTTTTTTACATGTTCTATGTCCACATTTGTACAGAGATACATTACAGTAGAAAGGAGGGCAACTGAAAGTGTGCTTTTTTAAATCCAACATGGTATGCAAGTTTTATCAGCTGGTAAAGCCAAATGTGAGAATGAGACTTTTGAATACTAATGACAGACACAAAATCTAGAGATTAGTTGTTATTTCACCTACCCGAAATGTTGTGAATTAACACGTTTTGCTAATAAAAGCTCAAAGCTGGACATAGTCTCAGTTGTCTGCGATGAAAAGTGACGACGCATCAGCAGTGACGGAACTCTGTGCAGGCAGTGACGTCATAGATCACAGAGTTCCGTCACCGCTGTTAATCCCCCGTCACTTTTCAGAGCTGAGAGGTGCTATGAAAATGAAGGTTTTCTGTCATTTCGGTTCTCAGTCACTAAAGCTTCTGTAGGAGTGATTTCTAAAAGAAAGTGCTGTTTAATTATCTGTCCGATACTTTAGTGAAGTAGACTAGCTGCAGGAAACTGCATGTTCTACAACACAATCACTAATATTAGTTTTACACAGACATTTGAGTTGAATGACAACAATAGTCAGTTTTTACTCCATTTAATCTGCTAGTTCGGCCTTAGCTGTTAAATTTGCCAAAATAAATAATTTACTGAAAATTGGAAAAGTGGTTCATTAGTTTCCTCTATGCCAAATGGTTCATTGGTAGTGGGTGTCCATATTAAGTAACACTGTCCAGGGGCCATGTCTGTTGAAACTTGCCTTACAATTAGGCTTTACCCACTTGAACAAACTCTTTAAGTTGTACAATGATTTCTCAATATTCATTGCTCTATGGTTGGCTAAGGGCAGCCTTAAATCTTGAGCTTTTTAAAAAATACATTTAGTTAACAAACTAAATCTTATGTAACACAAAATGTGTGCTATTTGTATTTTACACACTACCTGCACCAGGTTTTACATGTATGTTCGCCTGTGGAGTTTGAGGGTAACTCTTGTGGGTGGAGCCACCTTTAGAGTAACCATGAAGTAGACTTATGAGGTATAACCAGACAACTGACTTTGTAAACTAAAACTGTTGATTAGAAACTGTGTTAAATGCTATATTGGTGTTGGGCGGCTGTAACTTTCCACACTTACCTCAGCAGGCTTCATGAGCATGGTTGTACGTAGACTTTGAGAGTAACTTCTGTCACATAGATCCTCCATGAAATAGAAGCCAAATGCTGGAGCGTATAAGAGTTGATATCCGAAAAGCATGACTTTATTGTTTCATTTGAAAACATGCGCACAGTGGACAAAGGAACATGGAGATCTCTGGAGATGGACTTGTAGCCTTGAGATTGTTGATATTTTTTCCACAATTTCTGTTCTCAACTCCTCAGACAATTCTCTGCTCTTCTTTCTGTTATCCACTCTCTCAGTGTGGCACAAGTGAGTTTAAACAAGTATAATATGCTTGAAATAATATGATTTACCAATTTACCAATTCACAATTTTAAAATGATGCCAATCCAGCCCAGTTTTTGAATTTTTTTTGTGGAATTTTTCTTACACTTTTTTGCTTTTTGTGTTGATCTAATGCACACAAAGGAAATATATGTGTATACCAAAACATTTGTAATTGCAATTGTCTTCTGGGAGAAATGGTGCATTTTCTGGAAAAATTCAAGATGTGTCAATAATTTTGGCTATGACTATATATAATGGTTCTTCAAGAGTACTTTTGTAAAGGCAGTGGTTCTATACAGAGCATGCATTTCAAATGCTTTATAGTAGGAGACCCCAACCACCAGGACATGGAGCATTTTGTATTTTTTTTACATTTACAATCTCAATCTCCAGCATCTAATGTGTCTTGTTGCAGTTCTCTCTACCAGAGGGCCCGTCTCTCAAACACACATCACTGATATGATTGGTGGAGACACAATGCCTCTTATTCAAACATCACCGATGTGATTGGTGGAGACACGATGCCTCTTATTCACACATTGCAGATGTGATTGGCGGAGACATTGTGTGTTTGGGAAGTGGGCCTCGTTATCACACATCACAAATGTGATTGGCTCTTGCTAACTTATGCACACCATAATATCTCATTTTAAATTTGATGGCAGCAATTTTGGACAGGGCAACCAAAAGTATTTTAAAAATTGCATGGTAGTAAAAAGAGCTGTTGCCACATTTCATGCACGTAACAAATACAGGAAGGAGGAAAGCTTTGCAATTGACTGAAGAAAATAAACATTGCATGGGTGAAGGGAAGAATGGATTCCACTAAATACCAGCAAATTCTGGGAGCAAACATCACACCCTTTGTAAAAAAAAAAAGCAGAAGCTGAAAAGAGGATGAGCTTCAACAACAGGACAATGATCCTAAGCAAACCTCGATATCAACCATGAACGACCTCAAGAGACGCAAGCTGAAGGTTTTAGAATGGCCATGACAGTCCCCTGATTTAAACATCAGTGAAAATTTGTATGTAGATCTTAAAAGAGCTGTGCATGCAACATGACCAATATTACAGAACTAGAACCTTTTGCAGGAAGAATGGGAGAAAATCCCAAGTACAAGAACTGAAAGACTTTTAGCTCTAAAAAGCATTGACAAGCTGTGAAATCTGCCAGAGGAGGTGTTACTGATTATGTAGGGTGCCCAAACTTTTGCACAGTGCCTAAACTAAATGTTTTTAGTTTCTATTTTCTTCAGTTTATTGCAAAAAAAGTAACTAATGCATCAATGTTTGATTAAATTATTGTGTATTTTTCCATGTCCAAAAGAGACTGTGTTAACATATTTTCAATTACAAAATCACAAAAATGTGTTCAAACTTTTGCATAAGCTTCCCCTTGGCCATATGATTAAACACCAAGGACTCAGTTTTCACTGTTATGCTGATGACACTTTTATTTTATCACCCTCCCAGCTGCATCTGTGTCTCATTATTTTGCAGCCTGTACTCAAGAATTAGTAACCTAGTTGTCATCAAACTTTCTCAAACACAACACAGACTGAACTGTGATCTGACCTACTAGCATTCAGTATGAAATTATGGCATTAAGACCATCATTTCAAAATTCTCAAATTTTAGCCTGAACATTGATACTGTCTCTATCTCACAGAGTCAGTCAATGTCTCATCTCAATCTTGGTGTCCTATTTTATTCACCCATAACCTTTAACTCTCACTTTAGCTCCCTAGTCAAAAGTTCATCTTCAGTACGTTCAAAACTCTGTTCTCTCACAAAAATCTGAACATATCTCCTCCATCTTTCATCAACTTCATTGGCAATAAATATATTATTGAGTTTAATACAAACTACTCCTCATTACCTATAAGGCCCTCCATAGCTCTGCTCCTCCTTATCGTTCTGAACTACTCCACTCACTGCTCTCTACGCTCCTCTGAATCTGGTCTTTTTCAAGTTCCCAAATTTTGCCTTAAGTCAATGGGAGGCAGATCATTCAGTGTCCTTACTTCTAAACTCTGGAAATCCCTCCCACTAAAGCTTCAACACCTCCTCCTTATCATCCTTAATATCTCAACAAAAAACTCTTTTTCCCAATGTTACACCTCCACCTACAACACCTGACTTTTACTTAGAGTAAAAGTAAAGTGAGAGTTAAAGTAAACAGTCTGTCTGTTATTACTGTTTGTGTTTCTTTGTTATTGCTGTTTTATTGTCTTTTGCTATTACTTGTTAACCGTTGTGTCTGTAATGTGACCTTGGGTTTGAGAAAGGTGCTATACAAATATACATTTGTTGTTATGATAATGATGATGAATATTATCATAATTATATAAAAATAGCTCATTTTAAATTTGATGGCCGCAACAAATTAAGGACAGGACAACAACAACAACAACAGAAACTTTGGAGAACATTCCCAACTAATTACTTTAATTTGCAACAGATTAGTAACATGATTGGGCATAAATAAAGCATTTCAGAGAAGCAGAATCTTATGAATAAAAAATTGAGAATGAAAAATCAGAAATAAAGACGGGCAGGTCTGCAAAATCAATTTCAGAATAATGTTCCTCAATGCAAAATTGAGAAGACTTTGAAAATCTCATTATCTACAGTACATAATATCATCAAAAGATTCTGAGAATCTGAAGAATTTGTTGTGTGCAAGGGACAAGGCCGAAAATCAATACTAAATTTTTTTTACAGAAAACAAGTGAGCTACAGTCTCCAAAGTCAAGTCAATTTTATTTGTATAGCATTTTTTACAACTGATGTTGTCACAAAGCAGTTCACAGAATTTATAGAATTCAGGTCCGAGTTACTAATTAGCAAGACAAAAGCGAGAGAGCCATGGAAAAACTCTATAAACAGTAGGAAGAAACCTTGGGAGGAACCAACGCTCACAAGGGGAACCCATCCTCCTCTGGTCGAACCCGAAGAGTGATAACAGACAGAGAAAATAAATAAATAAATATATAAATATATAAATAAATAAACAAAAAATAAGACTACCAATGAGAATAGTTTTTCGCCTCTTTTACGAGTGTCAGCTCTTATGCCTTCACTCAATAAAAAGAGTCGCTTTTTTGGCTCCCAAACGGCTCCTTAATTCATGAACAAAAATAATGTAAAATTATGTGTAAAATGAACATATGTCAAATGTTTATTATTTATATGGCTTATTATACTGAACATGAGGTTTTGGTGTTTGGAGGCAGTGGTAAAGTCTGATTTAAATGCTGAGGCTCTGAACTTCCAGCTTTGCCCATAATATGGGGTCATATTAGACACTGATTTATCACTTAAATCACATGTTGCTGCTGCATCACAGTTATGTTTCTTATAGCTGCAGAAAAGTCCAAAACTGAACAGATGCAGAGAGTTCAGCTTCCTCCATACTGCACTATGACTCAGCACAGAGAACTGAACACTGTTCAGTTTCTCTAAAAGTGACACTGGGCCACAGTAGGATGGACTCCCCCCGGACTCTGGTTCTTCCCAAGGTTTCTTCCTCATAAAGGTGTTTTTCCTTCTATTTGGCAAAAGAGTTACTGTGACTTTTGTGAAGAGCTTTGTGATAAAATTGTTTGTGAAATGCACTTTATAAAAATACATTAAAATTAAATTGAATCTGAAACAGAGAAGTACAAAAATATTTTAAAGTACAAAAATAAATCCCAATTTGACATAAAGATCCTTTCTCTGATTGTATTTATATTATTTATGAACTTTTTACAGTGAAACAACATGGAGAAGCTTAGAGAATCACACAAGAAAAATGTAAACAATGTGTAAAAGAAAAAAGGAGCTTCTTGGAAACAGTTTAGGCTTTGGTGAAGTTTGGCATTAAGAAAAACCAAGTGCCTCAGCTTTGCGGGGTTAAGCCTTAGTTGCTGTCCTATCACGCACGCTCTCTCTCTCCTTCTCTTTCCTTCTGTTTCTGCTCTCGCTCTCTGCGCATGTGTGGTGTGTAACAAAAACATGATAAGTTTCATAAAATGGATTTCAATGGCTGAACAGGTGCACAAGCCTAAAATGCTCAACAAGCTCATTTAGGTATGATGGTCAAGTGTCATATCTCTTTTCCTTCCAATAACTCTCAAGCTACAAAACAAACTACATCTCTCAGATTTTGCTACCACTTTGAAAATGCAAGCCATTTTTCAAAAATGCTGGTATCTTCTCTACAACATCTAGAAAATCCATCCATGCCACAAGGCATCTTCAGCTGAGACAGAACGCATCAACACGTCTGCTCTTCAATATAAATTAATTTCTCACACTCCAACACTGTAAAACATTCTTTTGATACCTGTGGCTGCCCAAATCAGTTTCAAAATATCAAATGCATGCTTGTATTCAAAGACAAAAGTGGTCCCACCCCTACATATTTGCAATGGTCACAATGGGTCACAGCCTCATGCTCAGTCTAACTGGACTGCCCCTGGTTCTCAAAACTCAACGGATTAGGTCTAGGTTTATTGGTGCGAGGAACAGCTTTTCTCTGAAGACTGCAAAGCACCTGCGTATGTTGCTCTGGATAAGAGTGACTGCCAAATATAGTAAATGTAAATGCATCCACAAACCTTTGCATTGTATCTCTGCATGACAAACAGAACAGCAAACAAATAGCTTTTGAGTGCAACCACTCCCACTTCATTTGCATTTCCCAATAGCACCCTTGCTCAGGGCCCTCTTACCCTATTTGCATTTTGTGTAACCAGGAATGAGGGTTGGGTAGTTTAATGAAGGCTGAGTCAAGATCTAATTGTTTATCCACAGAGTACTACAGAAAATGTGTAGTTTTCTACCTTGACTAATATTAGAATACAAAAAAGGAAAGTAATTTCAATGTACATATTGTAAGAACTCTGTCTGTAGGCTGGTGGTTTTTGTTGTTGTTTATTTGGTGCTACCCAAGCACCCAATTTAAAAAAAAGAATTATTTGTAGAATAGTACAGAAAATAAGTATTTGGTCAATAACAAAAGTTCACCTCAATACTTTGGTGGGTTTGGGATCATTGTCATGCTGGAAGATCCATTAAGGCATGCAGGATCTTAATCCATGGTGACGTAGTGTGTTACTAATAGTAGCCTTTGTTACTGTAGTCCCACTTGTCTTCAGGTCATTGACCAGTTTCCCCAGTGTAGTTCTGGGATGTTTCCCCTCTCTCTCAAGATCATTTGTACCCCACGAGGTGAGATCTTGCATGGAACCCCAAGTTGAAGGAGATTGTCAGTGATCTTGTATTTATTAAATTTTCTAATAATTGCTCCAACAGTTGATCTCTTCTCACCAAGCTGCTGTCTATTATAGATTGGCTCATCCCAGTCTTGTGCAGGTGTACAATCTTGTCCCTGGTGTCGTTAGACAGCTCTCTGTTCTTGGCCATGGTGAAGATTGGAGACTGACTGTTTGAAGGTGTGGACAGGTGTCTTTTATACAGACAGCAAGTTCAAACAGGTGCCATTAATACAGGTAACAAGTGGAGCATAAACGAGCTTCTTAAAGAAGAAGTAACAGGTCTGTGCGACCAGAATTCTTGCTTGTTTGTAGGTTCTAAATATTTATTTTCTGCCCCATTATACCAAAACATTTTTAAAAAATCATACAATGGGATTTCCTGGATTTTTTTTACATTCTGTCTCTCACAGTTGAAGTGTAACTACAGTATGATGCAGTATGATTACAGACTTTCTCATCTTTTTAAAAGGGATAACTTACAGAATCGGTGGATGCCAAATACTTTTTTGTCCCACTGAGGGGGTGCCTGGGATATACAGCACTTGACTTACGACTTACCACTTTATTTGTGGTTATGACGTTGGCTTTCTTTTTTTCAGTGTCATTTGCACTTAATGTAATTATTTTTCTAAGCCTATTTATTGTCGTATACGATGGTAAAATACAGTTGAACACCTACTAAATGCTACAATACTTTACGAATGGGCAGCTTTACCATTTGAGAAGATAAAGAGTCTCATCCACAACTACCACAAAATACTTCATTCATGTTATAGGGGGCAATACACTGTATTAAGAACTGGGGTATGTAAATGTTTGATCAGGGTCATTTGGGTAGTTTGTGTTGTGATTATGATTTAAAAAGAGTAAACAGCTGATTGATAATAAATTGTTTCAGCCAAAAACTAACCATGAGTGAAATAAATGTTTTCGTGTTATCATTCATATTCTCTGAAAAATAGTTAAGAAATCATAAATTCTGTCAGGGTATGTAAAATTGTGAGCACAACTGTATATATCTAAAATAAAATTGAACATCGTGAAAAAGTTCAATATTTTTGACATTCCTTTGAGAAAGTAAAAATCATGTATTATATAGGTTCAATACACATAGAGTGAAATGTATCAAACCTTTATTTGTTGAAATTTCCAGGATTGTGGCTTTCAAATAAAACCCAAAATTCATAAATAGTGAAAAAGTTAAATATAAAAAAGTCATGGTATCACACCCTAATCAGCTTATTAACTCAAAACACCGCAAACCTATTTGTAAGTGTTTCCTGAGCCTTTAAATTGTCTTAATCTGGGTCAGATCTGGGTCAGGAGGCTACACAATCATGGGGAAGAGTGCTGACTTAACAGATGTCCAGAAGTCATTGACACCCTCCACAAGGAGGGTAAGCCACAAAGTCATTGCTAAAAAAAACTGGTAACATGGACAAACACAGTCTTGAGAGGATTGCTGATCAAAATCCATAGAATTTGGCAGAGCTAACAAGGAGGGGACACAGACAAATCATAGACATTCTACAAATGATTGTAGTGATTGTGACTGATCTTCTAGAAATGAAAGAAACGAGGACAGTGGAACACTGCCCCAAAGATGTGGAGATTAATCTGAGTCTGTATACCAGATGTTGTGTGTGGGTGTGAACTGTGTAATAAAATAACAATAGTCAGTCATGTAGAATGTGCATTGTAGACACATGTCTGCACTAGTGATGCCACTGAGGTGCATTCTGCTCTATACTGAGCACTGGAGGACCACACTTCCACTGAACATCAACAAGGAGATCCAACCGTTATTCTTTATCCTTTATTGTTTATTGTTGTTTGGGAAGAATGTGGGATTCTCAGTTTGTCAGAGTCTTCACTCTCTCCTTCTGAACATACTTTTCCAGAAGCTTCTCCTCTCTGTGCTTTTATTGTCTTGAAATCCTGTCTGTTCATTTCTGCTGGACAATATTCCAGCAATTCCAATATGGAATTCTTCTGATCCTCCTGCTCTTCAAAACTGCTCATGGCATATTTATCCTGTGCACCAGGAGTGCACTGGGACCAGTGAGTGTGACAGGCCTGGACAGCTGGCTATTCAACCTGGGTACATGAAATCAGTTCAGGGGGATTTAGAGCATGAACACCGAGGGCAGCCTTTCTTTACTTTGACATTCGGCGATGGCCTCAGCGACAGCGCCCTATTCTTCTCCTTTTCAGAGCCACCGCTCAGACAGTACACACCCCTGGCACTGCTCTGGCCATGGAATGGGCTCTCATCCTGCCCACAATTATCAGCGCCACTCACAGAGTCCATACATGGCTTACAGCTTTTTTTTTGAGGCCTGGATCTGCGGCCTATCCTCACTGATGCCAAAGATCTCACCGTTCAAGTACTGCACAGTTGTTTGTATGTTTTCCATTTTTTTTAAACGTTTCTACCAAAAATCAAAAGGATGTTTCATTCAGAACTCAACACTATTGCACTGCGCTGCCAAAGTCCTGAGAGTGGAGGAGTGATCTTCTGCAGGGTCTGTCTAATAATAGGACATTAGTACAGATATGACCATATATTGAAAAACACAGTGTAATGTCATATTAGGCCTTTGCATTTATTCTCCACTGAGGCAGCACACATCAACAGAACTTTCCAGAACAACCACCAGTCTAATGCTCACAGCTTGCCTCAGAATAGAATCTATATGCAATACTATTTTAATAAAAAAAACAGCCTGTTTAATGCAGATACACTGAACTTAGAAATTGTTTAACCATTTTATTGTGTTAGTTTGCTCATATTAGTTAAAAAGGTTCTTGTTTTGGTTGGTTAATACACACACACACACACACACACACACATAATAACATATTTTTTACATCGACTTGTGTTATATACTTTCCAAAGGGAGACCAAAGACAAATTCATTCATTCATTCAGCAAACCAAATATCCCTTTTGAGTCACAGGGAAGTTGGAACTGATCCCAGGTAACTTTGGGCCAGGGCAGGGTACACTCTGGACAGGAGGTCAGGGACCCAGGACCTTTTAGCTGTGAGCTGAGCTAATCACTGCAGCATCAAGCCTCTAACAATGGATATTATCCAGATGGAATTGTTCATTCCATGGTAATTGGTGCAGGACTTATTAATGCACCATTTAAAGTGGAGTGGAAAATTAGGTTCAATTTAGGACAGAACCAAAAATAAAAAACTCCATTCAGCTTTATAAATGATATCTGCACTGCAACTTTAGAGTCACTCAGCAAGTTAATTCAATGTCTTATAATAAATCTCTACAGATATAGCAATGAACTAATTCTAGCTAATAGTCAAACCTCATTGGACTCAGTATTAACTTGGATTCCAATCTTTTTGAACTTGATTAGTCCTGGTCTTGGACTTGGACTTGTCTTTGACTCAGTACAGGTGGTTTTGACTACATCGCTGTATAATGCTGGTATGAGTGTATGCTTGTATTGCACATTTCCTGTTTTGCTAAATCACCCCCCAACATTTTAAGTAAAATTTTTGTGTTTTCCTTATTTCAAACACAGTAATGTGTTTTAAGATATTAGGGTACGTAAGAGAAAATAAATATAGTTCAGGTCTGTAGATCCCTGTAGATTAAGTCTAATACAGACCAGCTACAAAACTGCAGTCAGCGCTGAGACAAAAGTCAAGTCAAATTTAGCAGGGCATTTATATCCACAAGATAGAGCTGGCTAAACTTTGACATGAATTTATATTTTTTAGCACTGTTAGAAAGAGAGAAAATATAAAAAGCAGGGCTCCAAAAAGTGGATTGTCCCAGGACTGACGATAGTGTGCAGTTCTTTTAAGGATTTAGGGAGTGTCCTTTCATGGGCAATATTACTGTTTGTTTGATTGATTCATTGATCCTCTTTGCAACTTAAGGTAAAATGCAATACTTAATATGAATATATGATCTTTACATCAGTGATTTACATTAGGATACAATCATGTTTATGGGATTTGAAAAATATTAAAAACAAAGTCAAAGAAAGAAAGAAAGAAAGAAAGAAAGAAAGAAAGAGAAAGAAAGAAACACTATATTTTTTCACATTTTGTGTGTTCAACCAATCAAACACTCAACGCTCCGTGCCCAGGGAAAGTGTAGGGCAGCTGACACCTCTGTGTAACGAGTGACACTGAGTTCATCAAGGCGACCTTGTTAATATTCAGGTGGTGACAGTGCGACTGCACATC
>JBBIGC010087852.1:17500-24614 GCA_037576955.1 Lepidarchus adonis
ATATGTCATCTCACCCCATCCAGCACTTTAAAAGAAGATTTGATGCTTTTATCTTGGCAAAGAGAGGCTGGACAAAGAACTAAGCTTGAGGTGCCCATAAGCTAAAGGCTAAGCTGTAACCGTTACTTTGTATATTCTGTGATATTATATGTAGAATTCAAAATTTGGTCTGATCAGAACTCTGCACTACTTCAAAGTGAGTGTACTGTAACATTACTTAAACATAGTTTTTAAAACAACAACATTAAATCCTAACACTGAATATTGATAATCACTCAAAGGCAATGCATATGTATTCCTTATTGCAAAATCACAGATTTTTCAAAACTAAAAATGTTTCTTTATCTTCATCTGACAAAAACAATGCCACCTTTCCCACCCTGTGCATGGAATCTGTGTGGCATTGGCAACAATGTGGTCTTTATATAAAATATGGTAGAATATGAAATTCACATACATCTGAATGCTTCAACTATTGCTGCATTTCTGATTGACAGTCCACTTTTGTCCACATCTAAAGGTGGGATCAATGTTTTTGTTAGAACATTTTGGTATGATTTGGGAAAAAACCTCTTCTCAAAACATCATCTGTTAATAAAATACAGTATATGCACAAAGGAGGTTAAAATCCATTCCCTCATGTTGTAAATAAGAGGAAAAACAAATGAGGACTGCCAACATTCAATCAATCATGACAAGAAGGTGCATCTACTTGCGTGTCCATCATGTGGCAAATCCACAGGAGAGCTGTCAAGTCTATTTAAAAAGATGCCCCAAGCTCACACATGATAAAGACAACGATATCTAGGAGTGCTAGACTTAAAGAGTGCAGTTAGCACAGACTTGAGCAACATATAGGCAATGCCTCTACTGTACTCAACAAACTTACATTACTGATCATGCACTTTTGAAAAAGTACCATGCAACATTGACACTGGTATGATGGGATCATGAGCATAAATCAAATGGCCCTTTTGACCATGTTTTTGACTGTGACCATATTTTAACACAAGCATTTAGCTTTGCAGCGTTTAAGGGGAAACATCTGTTGTGTCTGGGGTCACAGAACTGGTTAAAATCCACATGGACCCTGAGAAACACTTTGATACAAATTCTGCAACACAGCCCAGCTTTGCTTATCGTAAACAAAATGTCCCTCTTTGAGGACACATAGGAAAACAATCTCATTCGCACAATATAAGAGCACAAATCTTTCACACAAACACACACACAGAACAGGAGCATGCCTCAAACACCATTTAAACATGTCAACATGTGTCAGTGTGCGTCGTGTCACATGGATCTGAACGTACCCATTGACATGCCCATTACACACGCATTCATCTCTTCTCCATAAAACACACACACCAAATCTTCAGGGGGGCTCAGATTTTTTCCTCTGAGTATCTTTCTCTCTCTGGGATCCACAAAACTTTCACTTGTAACTGTCATTTTTCTCTCTGTCTAATAAAATCTTTGAAATCAGTTTGGTGACCTGACCTCTTCCTGACACAATGAGTAAATTAAAACATCTGTACAATGTGTCAAAAGGCAGTGACCATGGTTGATGTTGGGATTAGCGGAAGGCGGCAGGGCGGCTACAGCTATAGCAGTGACCTACCATGTATTTACAGTGGCTATAAACAACTGCCATTGAATCTCAGTGTATTGATGCAGCTGTTACATGTGATGAGTGCAATGAGCACTGATGTGTCCATCAACAATACCTGTTCAAATTTAGCTGTCTGGAAGTTAGATAGATGGATATTTGCCACTGAAGTCACAGAACTGAAACACCGCTTGAAAACAGTTCAGAATGGCATGCGAGACACTTCAGAAGCTACAAATATATTATTTCTATTGATCTGAAGAACTGGTATTGAACAAGCAGCAACTCAGCCTCCACCAAAGTGTGTTCTCCCTTCTGAGCTTAATCCATTACTATCAAGAATCAATTTTACAACCTCACCAGCTCCTGCCTCTCCTACTGTCTTTTTCACTGTTGCATCAGGGTTTCAAAATATACAGTTTTATGTAAAAGTTTGGCCACTCCTTGGTAAATAACAGACTTAGGTGATTTTGTAATTTTAAAGATGTAAACACAGTCTCTGTAGGACATGGAAAAATACATTAAATTTTCAGCAAACATTGATGCATAGTTTCTTTTTATGCAATAAATTGAAGAAAATAAATACTATGGCATTCTCTTGACAGTATGATGTATAATATTTAAAACTATTTAGTATTACAATTGATGCTTGGTGTTGTCTAAATATGTAAAAAAAAAAAACAACTTTAACTCCTTTTACTCTTTAGTGAATGTGCCTTTGAGTGAGAGGTGGGGTGATGGTGTTGGGAAAACATTTTCTACACAAGGCAATTGTTGCAGAAAATATTACTTTTTGTTTTATATTTAATGCATATTTTAAAATGTTAAATTTCATGATCCATCCCTAATAATTACCCAATGTTGCTATTTGCTGTGCTCTTATAGCCAAAGTAGTAGATAATAGGTCTACCTGGCCATACAACTTTACTAGTTTTTTCACCCGCTTCTGCTTACTAGTATACAATATAAATTTACAATATAGATTTTGGTCACAAACTATCAAATATGCCATTCAAAGCTCATTTGTTGATTCAGTCACTTCCACTGTTCCGTTGAACTGAATTTTCTATTTTTGCACCCATGAGAGAAGTTACTTCATCCAAGTTCAAAGCTTGTGAAAGCTAACCCTGCTTTTCTGAGGCCACTGGAGACTCTGGGTGGACATCGGAACTACTGGAGGTGCCAGGACTGATGTAGGAACCACTACAGGGGGATGGACAACTGGAGGTGCATGGGGCTTAGTGGCCAGCTGTCTCTCTGGAGCTGGTCCTGGTTGCATTTTTTTTCACTTTAAAATGTCTTTTGTCTTTCTGTTCAGTGTATGTATATAATTCCTTTCTTTATATCTCCCTTTTGTTTTAAAGTATATGTATAGTTATTATATTTTGTTTTTGTACTTTATATTTTATCTCTTTTTTTTATTTTTTTACAAATGCACCTGGGTGGGGGGCTGTGTGAATGAACAAAAAAACAAAAAAAAAACTTTTTGTTTTACACCAGGTTATGATATTTCATTTGGACATCAGACACGTTCAAATTGCATTCCTGACATACAGTGCAGCTTTGTTTGTGTTCACAATATACTTTTTAAAAACTGCATCATAGAGGCCTTGTTCACACCTGGTATTAACATATGCCCTGTATCAGCGGTCCCCAACCTTTTTTGCACCACGGACCTGTTTAATGTTTAAAGTTAAAAACAACAAAATAAAATAATATGACCAACACAAAAATTGTGGTATTTTGTAAATATAATAATAAACGTGATTCCAGTGTATATTTATGTAATTTTATTAGCAGCGTCCTCCTGAAATGAGCCAATAATGTCCTCCTCTCTGCCCCTAATGCGCTCTGGTTGCTATGGTAACGCATGAATGTTCCTTTCAAAATAAGTTTTCAGTTCAGTTGTGGTGATCTCAGTGTTTTCTGTCATGACCTTCACCCAGAATGCCGGCAAAGTTGATGTCTATAACACACTTAGATGCCATGGATTGAGATCGGATTTGAAAAATAAAAGTTTACATTTTTTATATGGCTCAGCGGCCCCGTGGTTGGGTACCATTGCCTTGGATGATCCAATCACAAGTGGATATTTCTAAATGCCTCCATTCACATCTGTCATTAGAAGAGGTCTCCACCTGCTTCTTGAATGACCATACAATGATCAAATCTCACTTTCACTTTCCCATATGATATACAAATAAGCTCATACATCGTTTCCATCTGCTGAAACCAAACGAGATATTGTTTTTAACTGGCAGGAAGCAGTGATGCACTAATCTGGCCCGTCAGCCAGAAATTCCATGAAGAAGAAATCAAATCCATTTAGACTGGGGGTGTGTGAGCATTGAGAAAAACATCCTTTCTTATCCATCTGTTAGTCAAGTGGATCCACATGCTAGTCAGCTCTACCGATATATTTAGAGAGACTGTGAGCTACAGATCAGACAGAATAGCAGCGAGCCAATAGGATAGATATTGGCAGAGCCTGCGTCATTTCCTTGGCATGTTCCAGGCAAATGATGACCTTATATGACACTGTTAGCAGAAATGAGTACCAGATGGGGATGCGTTTTCATTTCATTTTAATGATGGGCTTCCTAGGTGATTTATTATTATTTTACTATTATTTTTGTGCTGTGGTACGAGCCCCTGAGAAATGTTATCAGCATTCTTCTGCTTACAAAGAGGACATCACTTGAGTAGACAAAGCTTAAAAGTGGCTTAGGACATATTTGCATGTACACGCTGCTAACACAATGTGTCCACACGCGCTGAATATAGTCAGAGTGATCTGATCTCAGCACATCTTCAATGACACTGGGCTCAGTGTCTTGTTATTGGATGCCTAGGACACGTCAGAGCCTTATTATTTATTCTGTTTATCTTTTATTTTATTAAATTTCCTAAAATTACAGTTTT
This sequence comes from Lepidarchus adonis, assembly GCA_037576955.1. Lineage (NCBI taxonomy): Eukaryota > Metazoa > Chordata > Actinopteri > Characiformes > Lepidarchidae > Lepidarchus > Lepidarchus adonis. Next base: position 22,032 of record JBBIGC010087852.1, read on the forward strand.
TATTCCACATTCTACTTAGTTATACAACACCTTTGTGTTTTATCTTATAGTATTTTTACCTTAGAGTATTTTTATCTTACTCTGTATGTCATTTTATGTCTGTATTGTCTCCATGTGAAGTCACTGCATAAACAATTTCCTCCTGATTCTGATTAATTCCAGGTGTGAAAGGGATTAGAGATGCTAGTAATTAAGGATATGGTTTGTGGGTTTTTATCACTTGGTTTTGGTATTTATTAATATTTATCAATGGGCTGAACGCTCCTTGATGGAGAGCTTGTAATTAGACTCATTTTGTTTGTGTAATGCAGGGGTGCCCACACTTTTTTGCTTGTGAGTTACTTTTAAAATGACCACGTCAAAATGAGCTACCAAAAATAAAAATGCTAAAAAATTTATATATATATTAGTGATTTCCGATCATTGTGAATACACCACTGCACACAGTGCACCACAACAAAATTTGTCCTTTGCTTTTAACCCATCACACGTGCACACATGGAGCAGTGGGCAGCTATCAACAGCGCCCAGTGAGCAGTGAAGTGGGGACGGTACTTTGCTCAAGGGTTCCTCAATGGTGCCCGGGTTGGGACTTGAACCTGCAACCTTCGGATTTCAGGGGCAAAGTCCTAAACACTAGGCCACCACTGCCCCAACATAATCCCTTAGTAGTAGTCAGTGTCGTACTTTTTAATGAACAGTCTGATTTTGTTTTCTAACTTGGTCCAGTTCCCCCACACTTGATTTTTTTCTTGATTTCACGCTGCATGGGTGCAGTAGTTTATTTCGATATGCAGGGCTCTGTGACCGACGTATTGGGCACCCCTGGTCTAATCTATAGAATAATGTTAAAAGACTTAAAATTTCACTTTCATTGTATCACTACTTTCAAAGAATTAAATACAATTGCTGTCTGTTGTCTGTGCAAGTGTGTGTGAATAATGCATGCTAGTGTAAACAAGTCAAATGGAAACATATCGCCTTGAAAAGTTGATTTCAGTGATCTAATGCAGATGTCAGAACTGATAACATGCAATAAACTCCAAATCCTTACTGAAAGACAAAATATTTTTTGTTTTGCATATCTGATATATTTCACATAGATCAATGGTAAGTCTGATATTGAATGTAGGTTTTTACACTGTCACACTTAATTGAAGCAGTTGTCAGCATATCTAATCAGGACAGACTGCACAGTCACAGCCCAGATTTCACAGTAAGAAACGGGTGTCGAGTTATTAACTTCAATGATATTACATGATTTTTACATATATAAACTAGTGAAATGTGGAACAAATATATTTCTATGACTTAGAAATATTCTAAAAGTTTAATAACATTGATGTACTGGGGAATCTATTATATGTATATTATTAAGTGTCTATACAGTACAGGACATGTCTTAATATTTTATGTCCATTTTTATTATCCCCAGGTGTTATATTGGGATTCTTATTTTTATTTTTAAAAAGGCTGTACTACCACCTTTTTTCAAATTTAATGAAAGCCCAAGAGCAGAATTAGTCAAGACCGAGTCCAAATGAAAAAATACTCAAGGTTAAGATTACGGTAGATCAGTGGAACCCTAAGCAGGTCTCCGCTGATCTGTAGTTTCACTCCCACATTCACTGTGAGATAAGAAGTTTCTTGATTGACACACTTAGTCTCTAAAACTACTTTTAACTCAAGTAAATATATATATATTATGGCATGCCGTTTAGGAAAATATATATATATAAGATGAGAAACTCTGAATATATTGAATGAAACTCGAATATATTGAATGAAACTTGAATATATGGAATGAAACTCTGAATATATGGAATATATAAATAAATAAACATATATATAGTAATAATAAAATATCCATGCAAAATATTAGTTTATTCCATAAACCTACTGTATTAAAAAACATAGGAACATTTCACATAATAACAAAAACAAACAAACATTAGTGGTTGTATAAATCTGCTGAATAAGAAGAGGAGGATGTGACACTAAAACATGCAGTGACATGAAGACATGAGGGGGAGGGATGGGCAGAGTGTGTAACTGTTTAGAGGTCATCTGTCAGCTTGGTTTATTGGATACGTCAGATACTTAAATGGATTGTATTGGAAACTATTTATGTTTCCATCAAGCTCTGCTGTTTTTGCCCCTCACATGGACCAGGTGTGCTCCAGCCCAATTAAGCCCCATGTCTCTCTTAAAAACCCATTTCTAGCATCTAGCATACGCTATTTAGCATTTTCCCCAGCGATCTCTCTGCAACTTTGAAAGTTATGTGTATGAATTTGCCCTCACTGGAGACTGTGTATATATATAATTATGTATACCATATGGCATCAGGACAGATTGATAGGAAAGTGGAAGACTTTGCAGACTGCAGTACATTTAGCACAGAAAGTTCAGTGCAGGTTTGATAATTATAAAATTGAATGTTAAATAATATTCCAACCTAACCAGCCCATTAGCCTGTGTTCATTAAGGGACCTTCGTTTGACCACTTACCATCATTCTCTCTCTTCCAACACACACACACACACACACACACACACACACACAAACACACAAACACACACA
>JBBIGC010087890.1:0-10200 GCA_037576955.1 Lepidarchus adonis
AGAGAGAGAGAGAGAGAGAGAGAGAGAGAGAGAGAGAGAGAGAGAGAGATGTGGAACTCAGACATCCAAATGGAATTTGAAATCTGAGCACACAGACTGAATTTTGTCAGGAGTCTTTATGAACTTTATGAGGGTGTGTCAATAGGTGTGCATGGGTGTGTCACCCATCAAAACCAATTTAAACCAGATTTCAGTTAGTGCCCCAGAGTCTGGATGACTCTGGCAGTTTGGAGAGTCAATCAGGTGATATGACGCATGTTTCATGATGTAAATAAATCGAGATGGTGTTGTGTTTGGTCCTTGAAGGCCGGGAGCAAAAGGTTTTGTTTATGATAACAAAGTTTTTGCTTTTGGAGATTGAAAGACACAGCTTTCAGAGTCAGGGTTATAATGTGTCAGAGGGCCTTACATGTTTTGTGACCCTAGAAACACCAAGTCTGATTCTAAAGTGCTGTTCTATCTGTGTCTAATGCTGTCATGCTTCTTTCTCACTCATCCTTACATTTAACCCTACACTAACCTGAACGTCTTAAGGGTAGTGAAGATCAAGAAGTCTTTTATTATATTATATTATATTATATTATATTATATTATATTATATTATATTATATTATATTATATTATATTATTAAGTTTTTTTTTCAAAGACAAGGTATTGGTGTAAGAAGGTGAGAACAGGGAAAATCAGTCAGACATCGTTCTTTCAAACAGATTTGAAAACACAAGCAGCTTATATTTTGTATTGTGGTAATAAATACAGTAATATTGAAGTGTATGTAATGAACAGTTCGAAAAAGCAATGCAAAGCAAAGATAGATCAGTGATGATGTTCTGTCACTTAATTGGCCACACCCAGCTTCTTCTTTACATTTGTCTCTTTCAGGTTCATTGCTGCAATGTAAACATTGAACTTTTTCAGGCCTTTGCTACATTACATTACATTCTTGTGTATAATAAAAGCTGGAAAAGGCTCAAATTAACAGAAATAAAAGGAACAAAAGTTTATTGTTGGCTGGTAAAAGACTTTGTTTGGATGACTGGAGGGTGGGGGTACTGCAGTACAGCAATGTCAGTCATCTGTCCACATGTAAATTCTTCAGTATAAAATCAAATCCTTCAAAATCAAAATTGTAAATGTTGTCATCATTGACAAACAACACAATTGCTTTCGACACTCTCGGATACTGCAGAAATTGGTTCACGAAAGTACCAACCTGGAGCTTATATTCTGCAGTGTGGAACTTGTATTGCAGCATGATTGTGGTAACTTCAAAATGTTATCAATTTCCAGTTATTATTAGCTATTTTCAGTTATTATGAGTTATCAGTACCCCATTCTATGCCATGTTTGTCCATGTCCATGTATAATTACATTAACTTATCTCTATTTGATGTTCAAATATATTTTTTGTAGCAAACGTAAGGTAAACCAACATGTAATACATATTCCTGCAGAGAAAAACTAAAAATAAAAAGCACCACTAGAGATGCCAGAATTGTGATCTTAGGTGGGTACAATACATATGTGTGTGAGCCAAATGAAAATGTTACTCCCACATCCTGGGCATTGGGGGATTGTTGCAGAAAAAACTTGTGATATTTTACTGCCACAAGCCATTAGATTTCTAAAAACACTGGCTGCCTCCCACTCCCCCCAACACACCTGAACTACAAAATGATATGTATTTCACATTTCATATACTGCACATGCTGCTGGCAGGAATAAGCATGCTTCTGCCTACACAAGTATTCAGCTGTAAAAAATACTGTCTTATAATTAGAGTACTACCAATGCTTCTCCATCACTACACTACATGCTACAAAATGATGTCTTATGATTAGTATGTTGCATGATAATTATCATGACATAAAACTACTGCTGCTGACCTTGCAATTTATTTTTGTGTATGTACAGATATGGATGTCCTCCACCTGTCTGCTTATGCAACATTTACACATTCTGTTACTTTCACACTTTGTGTCTTGTATTAGTTTCTGTTCAGATTTATAATTAAAGTACTGTACTTTTATTAGTTGTTTGTTTGCCTTTACGTAATGTGTAACTGGAGTCGTGCCTTCTCATCTCAGTCTCAATCTCACATAAAATACAACAACAATAATAATAATGATAATTATAATCATTATAATTAGCCATTTTACAATTGTAGAAAAAGTACAAGTATACAGACTGGACGGCAGCTAAAGTTGGTAAAAGTCAAAGGCTGACACTGTGTGTGGGGATGTAACTTCTTTCATTAAATATTTACAGCTTCCCATGGAAGAGAACATGGTTCCCCCAAGGTTATGCTCATGCACCCAGCAAACAATATAACTGATTCCTAACTGAAACCATCAGATTTCTTAAGCAGCTCAATATGGGCACCATGAGCTTTTAGAAATCTCCAATGAGTGTAATAAAGACAGTTGGCTCTATGCATGTATCTGTATAATGTTGAAAAAATGACGTAATTTCATTATTATATATATATATATATTGTTTTTTGCACAAATTGGCATTGTTGGAAGCCCTTTGAATTATGTGAATATTGAATGATTGTACAAACAGAATTAACTGGACCCATATTTGACCTTACATTTAGAGTAAATGGAGACTCTCCACAAAATTAAATATGTAACTATTTCTTTGTTTTAAACATGCTTTATCATTTTCTACTAAATGTTACTGTTAGGGGGATATCAAAATGCAGTCTGATAAGAACAACAACCTGAAAGCTAAAGATAGCAATGTAACTTACATTTTCTCTTTACTTCTGCTTGTTTACTTTTCGCTGAAAATTTTAAAATGTTTGTGTGTGTGTAGCATTTGTTTTGTGCTGAACAAATATGGAAAAGTGTTTTCGTTACAGTTATAGTAGACAACAGAAGTAGGAGTGACACTAAACCTGGCTTGGTTGTGTTTATAGCCTATAAGCTAATTAGGTCAGGATGAACAAAAAACATAATAATTGTGAATATTTGTGAATTTTGACAATACAATTATACAGTGCTACTTTACAGGATACTGCACACAAGTATGTTTGGCATGTTTTGTCAGTCTCATTTAGGGTAACATGTTTGAAATGAAAGTTTGTGTTACAACAGATATGTTCGCTATATTTCGCTATATTATATATTATACGACTTTGGTATAAGCATTAGAACATTGCAGGTGAGAACTCTAGGTCCTGAATACATTTCTTTTCTGGACCTTCAGGTCAGGTTTGTCTCTGAACCACTGTGCACTACTGCTTCCACTATTTGCATATTTGGGAAATCGCTCTAGAGAAAAGCTAAAAATGTAAATGTGTGTCTGGATCACTCAAATCAAATTTCAGAACAATTTAATTTTTTTCACATATCACGAATGAGAAATAATAACACACACAACTATTTGCTGAAACCAAAATTGGATGACACCAGGAGCAGCAACATATTTTGTATTTATTCCACTTCATTAATTCCATCTTATACTTACTAACAAGTAAATGCTGGTGCATTTGGGAATCACTGCACTGAATCTAAACAGGAGAAGAACAAAAATACCTCAATCAAGAAAGCACTTTAAACCAGAGAGCTGCTGGTTTCATTTGTTATTTATTATTTAACACAGTTCTGCTATAAAAAAATAACACTGCAACATCAGAAAAATAAAAGCTGTTGTCTTTTGTTCCTTTGTCATCTTTGTGTATATCTGTCCAGCAGAACACAATGAGTGATCTGTTTAAAAACTGTGCAGGCCCATCAGTCAGTGATGAAAACTGAAATCAATAATGTAAATGCAATTATGTGTCATCTTACTACTGCTAATGTATTGATATTGGTTATTACGCTTGAGTGCATGCTGCTCTAAGGGTAATTACCTTCTTGTTTTGTGTTTCCATGCTCTGACACACCTGAATTAACTTAGCAAAATTGACCTTATCCCTTCATTATGTGATTTTGTTTGAGCACAAATGTTAAACCATGTAGGGTTGTAGCACTAGAGGAAATAGCGTGAGGAACACGGCCCTTGATCTTTCCAAGAGAAGCCCCAGTCATGCACATCCCCCATTTCCAGAAAATAAAGGAACCTTTTTTTAATTGATGGTCATAAATTAGGAAAAGATTTCCAATGTTTTCACAGAACAACGTAAAAGTATTTTGTATCTATGAAGAAATTTAGAATTTAATGCGTGCCGCACACTCAAAAACTGCTGGTACAGAAGCATGTTTACCACTGTACAGCATTACTGTACCTTTCCTTTAACATTAATCACTTATTTTAATGAATTGTTTAGTCTTTTTTGAACTGAGGGTGCTACTGATGATCGGTAGTAGTTCCAGAACTGTGCAAATCAACTGTGCATCCAACTGTGCATCCCATAACATAAAAATCCACAGGTGCTCTTTAGCACAGAGAAGTCAATGTCCATTTTCCTAAAAACAAGTTAAATTGTGCACTCAGCTGACCACAGCTAAAGTTTCCACTGTGTTTTAGTCCATTAAGATGTCCCCTGGCCCAAAGCACTTGGTGGTATGTATGGCTTTTTCTTTGCATAATAGAGCTTCGCTTTTCATTTCTTGATGCAACAGTAGATAGTGCTGAGGAACAAAAGTTTTCAGAAGTACAGTTCTTTTAAGCCCATCTTGCATTTATCATAGTAGCCTGATGGTTTCTCATGCAGTGACTTCAGCAGTTGTTTCTGACCTTGCCTCACACGGACTGAAATTTATTCTGAACCCTTGAATCTCTTGACTTCTTTGTCTTGAGAATATCTTTACTGTATTATGTACAGTAGAAGATAAAATGCCTAAATTATTTGGAATTTTTCTTTTATTCAACTAGTTGACATTTCTCTATTTATATTTGTCACAAAGTAATGAGCCACAACACACATTTGTTTGGAAAAACTGAGCCTTTGCTAGTCTTTGAATATTCTATAAACTTTTTTTTCAGAAAGATTTAGCAGACTCAGGAGTGGTGGTGCACCATTCCACATGACCTTTATGGAAGGGTCAGCAGAAGAAAACCTTACCTGCATCACCATCATAAAATAAGTCTACAGAAGTCTGATGTGTTTTGGAAGTAAGTGCTGTGGACTGATGAATTTAAAATAGAATCTTTGGCCACAATTAGCAAAGGCATGTTTGGAGAAAAAAGGAGTAGCATTTCATGAAAAGAACACCTTGCCAACCACCAGGGTGAATCTATCATGCTTTGGTGTTGTGTTGCAGCCAGTGGCACAGGAAACATTACACGAGTGGAGGGGACAGTAAATTCCACTGGAAGCCAAAAACATCAGTAAAAAAAGCTTAACCTCAATAAAAGGTGGTTTCGACAACAGGACAATGATCCAAAACAAACTTCCAAATCCACCATGGACCTCAAGAGATGCAAGCTGAAGGTTTTAGAATGGCCATCACAGTCCCCTGATTTAAACATCATTGAAAATGTATAGGTTGATCTTAAAAAAGCTGTGCATGAAGAACTAGAAGCCTTTTGCAGGAAGAATGGGAGAAAATCCCAAGTACAAGAACTGAAAGCTCTGAAAAGCGTTTGCAAGCTGTGAAATCTGCCAGAGGAGGTGTTACTAAGTACTGAATATGAGACTTTGGAACTCTTATGGTGCCCAAACCTTTGCATAGTGCCATAATAATGCTTTTATTTTTGTTCCATTTATGGCATAACAAGTAACTATGCATCAATGTTTGCTGAAAATATTATATATTTTATGTGTTTACACCTTTTCAATTACAAAATCAGCAAAATCTGTTATTTATCAAGGGGTGCATAAGACTGTATATCTTCTTTTGTTTTTATCCATGTCCTTTTTGCTTTTTTTCTACCTCTTCATCCTCTCCTTGAACTTTTCTTCCATAGAAAATCTTATACTATCATCTATTTTTCCCTGTGTCTGGAGCACTTTTGTGATTCTTATGGAACTCCTAACTTTATAGCCTTGCTTGAGCCAGGTATATTGGTTTTCATTCTCTCTGGCTGAGTTCTGCTTCAGGGATTTGAGGTAGAGTATTTTTAGAGAGTGAGACTCCCCTCTGGTTGAGCACTCCCACTTTTCACTGCTCTTCTGCTTATAGATGCTGGTTGATAAACCAGCTAGAGTAGGACCTGTATTATTGTAGCCCCTCCAGGCACATACAGGCAGTGAATAGTGAGCACACTGTGTGTGTGTGAGTGGGTTGTTCTTACTCTTATGGAGCCTCTGTGAGTCAACGCCACTGAGGACCCTGAGCTTTAGGGTCCTCAGCTGGTAAAAATCATCCTCTCTGTTCAGCCATCATTAGCAGATAAGTGCTCTGTGAGAAGAATTGTTTTCAGCAAAAATGGGATTGTTCGGGGGTGGAGGGTGGTGTTTGCAGATGGAGGGCAAAATGAGCATAACTGTAAGAAGTAATTTCAGAAACCCATATGATGCCGCTATTAAAAGTGCTGCTGGTAAATGAGTTAGCTTAGAATAAAAAGTAATTTGAATGCAGAATTACTTTAAATATAATTGAGAAGAATGCAAGCAAATTCAGTCTTAAACACTGACTGCCTTGTGTGTTAAAAAAGAAAACAGGAATATATTTGATCATTTTAGTAACAAGCTGGGATTTGGAATGAGGTTTCAGGAATTACGTGTTTATTTTTTATATGTCAGAATTCATAAATGTAATGATGCTGCAGAGGTTTTATTGAACAGCACTGTGTTTTATTAACAGCCAGAAAAAGACCTCATATTAAAGTAAAGCATTTAGGAAATGTTGCTTCAGATAGAAATGCTCCCTGCTACACATATCCAGACCTACACACCCACCAGATCACTCAGATCAGCGAGGTACCAGCTCTTGGAGATTCCACCCCCCACGAGGAATCCAACACCACTCCAGACTCTTCTCCTTCGTTCTCCCACACTGGTGGAACGAGCTGCCCAGACCCATCAGAGCTGCAGAGACTCTCTCCACCTTCAAGAAGCACCTCAAGACTCAACTGTTCCGCAACCACCCAAACCACTAAACCCAAAAATAAGTTACTTTAAACTTGACTTCAATCAAATACATGAAATCAATCTGCAAATCTGACAGCTTCCCACTCCCACTTCTCACTTATGTTCACACTACTTGCAACAAAATAATTAAATATGGTACTTACATCTTTCCTCATCATAGGTAAAGAAGAACCTAACATCAGTTTTTAGCACTACCAGTTTTAATAGACCCTGCTATTTATGCCGCAGCACTTACCATCTAGACTTAATCATAAGCACTTAATGATGGTGTAGAATGTGTTTCTCTTTCAGATAGCAATGTTGAAGCACTTATCATCTGCACTGTTGTAGCATCCGCACTGTTTTCTATGGCCAAGAAGAATGTGTTGAATTGCTTGTAACTTTCACATCTGTGTTGTTATGTCTGTATTTATGCTTGATTGTTCCTGTACCTGGATGTCGCTTTCGACAAAAGCATCAGCCAAATGAATAATCGTAATTATAAATGTAGAAATGCTCTTGTTAATGCTTCAACATACACCACAGCAGTAGATGCATAGGAGAGGTGTATTGTGGCAAGACCACACTAATGGTGCCTTAGCACAGTGCACTATTAACCACACATTTGACCCACCAAACCAAATGAACTCTTATTCAACATGAAAGGTAAATAAAACAAACATCTCAGCAAAAAGAGTGCAAAACAGCTCAAACCTTCTTTCTTCTCATTGGTCCTGCAAGGGGCACCAATGGTCTTGACTCATCTCGTGGCACTCACTATCACAGTAAAGCCTTTATTAAGCATTCAACTGCATTCTATTACTGTATATGACAGTAAATATGCACATTTTTTAAAAGCCAGCAATGTAAACACAAGTTTTCATAAGTGAGGTATGTCATAACCTTGTAATCAAATAAATTAATTTATTAAAATTGAATAACAAATTAAATGCTATTTAAAATGTTTAATTGAAGGCTCAATAGAAGGACCTCAAACAGGTTGAAACAACATTTTAGAAAAAAAGGGGTCCTCTAGTTTCAGCAGATTTCCAACATACTAGGCATGATTCTAAAATAGGCATATTACGGTGAACTACTCTGAATTGCAATACTCCCTAATGAAATTCCCAAATTTATGCTTTTAAATCTGCTATCATAGTGTTTATTTATGAAGTAAAAATCTATGTTCCAGCATTCACTACAGACATTAGGCTTGTTTGAAGGTTGTACCCGTGTAGGAAAACAAGAGAAGAATGGGTCGACCTCCTAGCCAACCAGATCAGCCAAAGCAACCCTGGCAGTAAATGGAGTGATAGACGACAAAGCCTGATCACCCTCACATCCAACAATCACCAAGGAAGTTTACATGAAGTGATGTTATTCAAATAACATCTTTTTTATTTTTATCTGTGTTGTATGTTTTCTTTTGCTCACATCTAAAGGTAAAAAAGTGCCTGCATCTCATTACAATAATCAAAACAATGAAAATATTGCCATTGTTAATAATTTATGTTGTAAAAGAACATTGGGAAAAACGTAAGGTTACATGAGTTTTCGTTCCAGTGGTAAATCTTGCAGTAAACTTTCTTTGATATACAGAATGCTTTAGTAAAAATAATGAATGTGCACTTTGAAGACCACTTTAGGACAAACCACTTTCTTTGTTTATCATTAACATAAGGATTTCAACACTCTGCAATACTAAGTTTTCTGCCAGATGCTGCAGTGTTGTCAGCAAATGCTGTATTGTTTATGAATATCAATGTACACAAAGGGAATGATTCGAAAGCAATATGGATTGTAGTCTGCTTACCGGTGCATGACGATAACTGAGGTCAACTGAGGCCAAACAAAGACAATGAACTCTCGAATGCATCACTCTGAATCTCATTAGGGCTGAAACAGAAAGGTCTAAACCATGTATTACTCTCTTAGTGTTATTTATGTATTTGTGAACATCATGCAATACCATGTGCATGTATAATATTGTTTTTGCCTTAAACTTACTGAATTAGACTATAGCATGAATTTGTATTTGCTGACTGACTAGTTCATTTTTTTGCAGGCTAGCAATACTCTACTCTTGTCATGTGATTTAGTTGAACATGTTGGTTCTGAGAGGCAGCCAGTGGCTTGCAGTGCTGCAAAACTAGTGTCAGATTTTCTTTTTGAGGGGTGGTGGGGGTCGGTGTAATGGCACTGATGCCACGGGCAGCTCAGTTATGTCAACAGAGGGAAGATGAGATCTAATCAAGGCAATTTTCTTCACATACAAGCGTTTGAATGACACTGCAGCTGTGCATACTGCACCCAATTGACTTCAGGAAATTCAATAAAGTCTCAGAGATTTGTTTTTTTTACTTTTCTGAGCAAACAAAGGGCTCAGCAGAACAAACACCCAGGGTTGCTTATAGAGGCACTGCTTAAATACTCATCCCCTCAAAATACAATAGTTACTGAAAACATTTGTAATGAAAAATGTTTCTAAAATCATGATACTGGCAATATAAAACCAACCAGCTTTCAAAAATAAAATGTTAAAGCATGCATATAGCAGTATAAAATACTGTGAGGTCATTGTTTGGAAGACAACAGGCAGTAATAGGAGAAGTATAGAGGCTTAGTAAAACTTCCCTTAAAACATTACCATTAGGATTAGCAAAAATGTATATACAGTATAAAGTGGGACCCAAAGTGAATTTCTCATTCCCGATTATTTCCATCTACAATTGTAATATAAAAGCAGAAGACTATGTTAAGAGTTACATTATTGTCAAACTTTTGTGCAATACAATTCTGGTAACATCTTAATATTAGCAGCATCGGTTAAAAAATAGCAGTGCACTGCTTATGGTATCAATAAAACAGTAGGGCAGGTAATGAGGAATAGATTGCAAGCAGTGGAAAGAACAGCATGTGTTCAGTTGCTATTACAAAAGCGGCAGTCCAGTTAAATGCAAGCCTCAATACACAGCACTTTAGGATGTAGACATTTTTAAATAGCCATGATATTCAGTATATGGACATGATGTGTAATACGGGTGGGCCACAATATCGATATTGCGATATATTGTCATCCTTGCTCACGCGATACGATAATCGATACGCCGGCAGCAATATCGATATCTAAATTTGCCGCCATGTTGATTCACCGGCGCCGCTACCTCTCCTCTCCTCTGAGTGGCGCTGCTCGACTTGATTGATTGATTGACTTGGAGAGCAGAAGAAGATGCTT
>JBBIGC010087911.1:0-10200 GCA_037576955.1 Lepidarchus adonis
GTCGCTTTGCTTGCTCATTTGGGGCTCGGACCCGGATTCTATAAACTCTGTGAAGTTGCTTTGTGACAATGTCAGTTTATATAGCGCTTTATAAATAAAATTGACTTGACTTGACGTAGGCATGAAGAAATGACTTCAATGACGGTGTGATGATTCTACCTAATTTCCTGCTTAAATACTCTCATAAGTGAGTCATATCCGGTACCTCTAGACATCACGTGATCTGGTGTGTGTGACACAACCAAGGAAACGCTCATTTGTGTATAATTTATGGAAATAACTAAAGATCTGAATTCATAGAAGATGCCCATGGAACCTTCAGGATGTGAAGAATTGCTTGTGTGGAAGAATAGGGCAAAATCAAAAGCAACGTGACTAGTTTCTCCATATATGAGGCGTCTGGAAGCTTCATTACCAATAAAGGCTTTTGTACAAAGTATTAAAAATATTTCACTAAGCGTCTTCAATACTTTTTCCCTGATTTATTCCATTTTATTACACATAACTTAATGTATGGACATCTATGGTTGGATTTCTTTGCAGATGTTGCTGACATCTGATGAGAATTTTTTGTAAATAGCACCTTTAGAAATATATTTATTTAGAACATTTATAATGTATTCAGTTCTTATTTAACCTGCTGTATTTATTACATCTACAATAGCACCACCCTTCACAACATCTTAGGACCCCAACCCTCAATTTGGCAAAGGTTCATTCATTTAGCCCAGAATTTTGCCCTATGCCACTGATGAACACTTTCTATATGTTAACCCCACAGGACTGGCTCCATCATGACCCTAGATAAGCTATAGAGTGCAGTAATAAGCTGTAAACCGTTTCCAGGGATTTACGGTGCTCCATAATAGTGCCAGTCATTTTAATTTAGCAAAACTGCTTATAATGCTAAACTGCTTCTTGCTCACGTCTATGTTTCTGTGGAATTGAAAAGAGATTAAAATGCTTGTTGGGTTTAGGAAGCTGGAGGGGGTGAGGAGACAGAGCAATAAACACAAGATGTTTAATGACGATCCACTCTCAGCAGTTGGTCAACAATTTGCCGTTTTTCTCCGTCTTTCGTGCGCTTCATTCTGTGTGACTCAGAATCACAAATGTAACCTCTGACTCTTCACTCACACTCGTTTAATGATGTGTCTCTCTCAGAGCTGTGAGACTGTTAAACTGATGGAGAAAAACAGTATTTTTCATTCATTTAGGTTTTACACCACACAGGTCAAGCCAGAGCCCATGACCTCGGCTAGTGATTAGTGTTGGGAGCCCTAAAGACATGTGACCAAAACCTCCATGGTCTCATTTGCTCTTAGTGCTCATTAAGCTTTGGTCACAGTCACTGTAATGTTCTTGGGGCCGAATAAGTGATCGCCTTCAAACCAGCTCACCAAATACCCTTATATATAATTTGACAATTTCTCAGCCCTTAATAAAGAAAATCATTTTACAATAATTAGAGGGTGCTTACATGATTTGGGTCGTATGTGTATTTTGCTCGATGTAAATCAATGTGTCTTGGAAAGCATTAATGTATTTCATCCTCTACAGTATACAATACCGTGAAAAGATTCAGGGCATTTGGAGAAATCTCAGAGGCCAAAAACCTTTGTGCCTAAACAAGACACTGCCAGAAAAACAATTCAGCTATAGTGATAAATGTAGACACATGGGCTCAGGAGGAGCAGAATATATTTATACATATATTATTAATATCCAGATCTCATCTTGACCTCCACAATTCCTCATGAACTGCCATCTCTTAACTACATTTCTCACTGTGAAAACTGCAAGCTGATAACACTTTGCTATCTTCTTGTAGCTTCTCCTGCATTGTGGGTATCATTAACTTTCATTTTCAGAGTCTTACACAGCTGCTTAGAGGAATCAATGGTTGTTGAGTGCCCACAAGTGTGTGCACAAGGTTTGAAGGTTTGAAGGTTTGAAATTGGCACCAGGTGACATTTACTAGGGTGCCCAAACTTTTGCACAGTATCTTAATAATGTTTTAATTTTTCATTTTTGTTCAATTTATGGTATAAAAAGTAGCTGTGCATCAATGTTTGCTAAAAATATTGTTAATATTTTAACAAAGTTAATATAAAATTATATATATACTAGAGAGACTGTGTTAACATCTTTTCAATTACAAAATCAAAATCAGTTTATCAAGGAGTGCCCATACATTTGCATAAGACTGTATATAGAGTGGTCTGAATAGTCAATATCATTTGAAAAACAGCAAATAAATTAAGTACCCCCTGCTTACATACACACCCCCACCATATCCTAAAATAAAAAAAAACATCACATTACATGATTGTTAGTTTTATTATATATTGCATCAAATCTATATGGTAATAGTGTCAACATTTTACAAAAGCTACAACAACTAAATTTGAACCCTGATGTATGGTTAGAGTTCCTCAGTAAAATAAACACCATCATAGATCTCGAACCCAAGAAAACTATTATGGTCTGTTCAACATTCAACGTTCAACCTCAAAACTCAAATCTTGTTCCAAAATAACTCTTAATTCAATATATTTCTTTGAACACTAGGTCTGGATGGGGTCTTCTCTTTAAACTCTCTGCAGGCCTGCTTGCCCACCATGTGTGACGGAGCACGTGCGCAGGAGAAAAAAAACAGGTCAGCACAGAAGGAGTAAGAGAAAATGGGTTATAGCGACTCTAAAATAAGGCAAGACAAGGAGCAAAGGAAGAGAGGAGAGAGCAAAGAGGGGAAGAAGCAAACCGCAAAAAGCTCTTAGCAGCACTTCAACTATGCATGTGCCAGAGTGTGTGTGTGTGTGTGTGTGTGTGTGTTTGCCAATTTATTGCTCAATTAGCACTTCAACTGCAACAGAAGTTCCTATGAGCAAAACATTCAAAGTGAAAATAGAAATATGTATTATCTCTTAGCAAGACGTTAATAAGCTCTTCATAATTTGTCCAAAATTTTTTCCCCTCATGCCAAATAGGGATGTTAGCCAGTGATCTAGACTGGAGATTATGAGCCAGGCCTTCTCATCCAACATCAGTTCATAACCTCATAAATGTTCATAAAAGATTCTCACAGACACGTTCCAAAATATTGAGGAACGTTTTCCCAAAAGCTGTTAAAGCTGCACTAACTCATTTTGATACCTATGGATTTTAAATGGAATGCCATAGAGATTCCTGTAGGTGTCATAGCAACGTCTCAAAACTTTACTACATCAAACCCTGTTAGCTCACCCCCGTTATCCATCCAAACCCGCCTCTCGCCATGAAAGGCTGCAGGACATGTTATTTACCTCGTTAAGCCGCCAACCTCACCTCTCGCCCACGAGAGGCACAATATTTTCAGCAAACATTGATGCATTAAGTTACATTTTATGTCATACATTAAAAAATATACAAATAAAAACATCATTGTGGAACTCTGAAGGGCATCCTTCATAATCAGTACTTAGTAACACTTCCTCTTGCAGATTACAGTTTTAAGTCTTTCAGTTCTTGTACTTGGGATTTTCTCCCATTCTTCCTGCAAAAGGTTCTAGTTCTGTAATGTTTTTTGGTTTTCAATGATGTTTAAATCAGGGAACTGTGATGGCCATTCCACACCTTCAGCTTGCGTCTCGTCAGGTCGTCCATGGTGGATTTCAAGGTTTAGGATCATTGTCCTGTTGTAGAAGATCATCCTCTTTTCAGCTTTTTTACAGATGGTGTTATGTTTGCTTCCAGAATTTGCTGGTATTTAGTGGAATCCATTCTTCCTTCCAACAATAAGCATGATAGATCCACCCCAATGCTTAATGGTTGGAAGGTGCTCTTTTCATGAAATGCTGCTCCTTTTTTCCCCCTACAGATCTTTGCTGATTGTGGCCAAAATTCTATTTTAACTTCATCAGTCAACAGCACTTGTTTCCAAAATGTATCAGGCTTCTGTAGATGTTCTCTTGCATACTTCTGACATTGGATTTTATGATGGGGACGCAGGTAAGGTTTTCTCTGCTGACTCTTCAGTGAAGGTTTTGTCTGTGCAAGCATTGCTGCAAGTGGGATGGTGCACCACCATTCCAGAGTCTGCTAAAAATTCCAGTAGTTTTTTTGCAGTCAAATGAGGATTTTGATTTGGCTTTCTGACGAGCAGTGTTCTTGGTCTTCCAGAACTTATTTTGACCTCCACTAAACTGCCATCTTTAAACTACATTTCTCACTGTGGAAACTGCAAGCTGACAATCTTCTTGTAACCTTCTCCTGCAATGTGGGCATCAGTAACTTTCATTTTCAGAGTTTAAGAGGAACCAACGGTTGTTGAGTGCCCACAAGTGTGTGCACAAGGTTGGAAAAGTTAGAATATTAGTAAAGCTTTTAATGTTCAATTTATGGCATAAAAAGTAATTATGCAACAATGTTTGCTGAAAATATTGTGTATTTGTTCCATGTCCTAGAGAGACAGTGTTAACATCTTTTCAATTACAAAATCACAAAAAATGTGTTATTTATCAAAGGGTGGTCAAACTTTTGCATAAGACCAAATAATGTTGGATAGGATCTCAGTTGCATAACAAAACTGATAATATTACAGCTCAGATTGGCACTGTATATGCATTGAGCCCTCCATCTCACCCATCACTCAGAATAGTCCTTGTTAACACTGGTGTCTGTTAGCAGATGTATCAGAATAGACAGTTAGTCTTTTTCTCCAGCTGTGTTTAGCTGTCTCCTGTATTAGCATCAGTCTGAAAAGATGCAGTGGCTCAGAGAAAGCATATGTTACCCTTCACCCTCCCAGTGTTGCTGCTCCTAGATAATGAGCAGAACTGAACGTGACTAAACTGGGGGGATTGGGAAAAAACATAAAAGTATGATTACTATGCAACGTGTTTTTATACTTTTATGATTTTTTTCTAATCACATTTCTCTGCAACTGATTAGGCTGTTTATTGCATACAGCTTTCACACAAAAAAGAAAAAAACTAGACAAAGCAAAAACAAAGTAAAACCATAATCTTAGAAGCAAAGGTAGAGCTGTTAGCAACACGTTGATCACATATTTATCACGTTTTAAAAGGGTCTATCATACATGCATGCAGTCACGCAAACGCATACACACACACACACACACACACACATACACAAACACATAAAAAAAGAGAGAAAGACAGATCTAATTTTGCTTCTGCATTCACCTCCCTCACCTGGTTCATGAAAGGGGCTTTTAGAGAGTGTGTGAGAGCAAATCCCTGCCACTGCTGAGAAGTGTGTGGAAATGTGTGTCTTCAAAAGTATCATGTGTTTGGTTTGAGTGTTGAGTGTGAGAGCATATATGTGAGCGTGTGTGTGTGTGTGTGTGTGTGTGTGTGTGTGTGTGTGTGTGTGTGTGTGTGTGTGTGTGTGTGTGTGTGTGCGAGAGAAAGATTCATGTAAATCCAGTGGCCGTCCTTCAGCAGTAATGATGTACACTTCTTAGTGTTAGCAGATTACTATAAGCTCTGCCTTATAGGCTCACGAGCGCTAGCTGCAGATTTACGCTACATCATAACTAGAAATGTCAAAACTCTTGGCTCCAGACCGCAGAGACTCAAAATCTAAAGCCTTTCAGTTCTAGATTTCCAGTGTTTCAACAAAACAGCTTCTTATGTAACTTCATTTCAGCTCATATATCACACTATCATGTTCTCTGTAGGAGAGAGAGGACTTTCTCAGGAGGCTACTGTACCTTAGCACAAAGGCTGAGTCTAAGATGAGCCCTAATTCCAAAACGTTGGGATGCTGCGTAAAATGTAAGCATCTCCAAATCTCAGATCGGAACTCAGAAAACATACCAAATGTTTAAACTGAGTAAATGTGCCATTTTAAGAAAATAAATCTTTATATTACCATTTAAAAATGCTTACCACTGAGTACTTAATATCAGAGATTGAGTCATGGACAGACATAAGGCAGGAAATGGATACCAAAACATCTCAAATTCATTATTAATCCCAAGGGAGTACAGGAAAGCCCATAATGAAGACGTATTTGGTACTAGGACCCTCTATGGCTCCAGTCTTTCCTCCAAACTGAATGGAAGAGCAAGAAGGAGTCTGGTAAGAGAGGCACCAAGAGGTCAATGGTCATTTTAAAGGACCTACAGAATTTTTTGGCAGCGATCATTGTGTGCATGTGTCAACAATCTCATAAACACTCAACAATTGTGGCTTGTACGGGAAGGCTGCAAGGAAAATCCACTTCTCAAGAAAGGCCAGAGCTTTGCCACAATGCACCTTCTGGCAAGTGGAAAAAGGATCTTATGGTCAGATGAGACCAACATTCGGCCTCAATACCAATTGGTATACCTGGTGGAAATCCAGTGTAGCCCACAACATACCATAACTATAATCATAACTCTCATTAGGGAAAATGGAAAATGGATGGGGCAACATACCATCACATTTTTGAAGAAAACCTTGAAGATTTTTTTTCACTTTTACCCTGACAATGACCCAAAGATCTCAGCAAAATTGACCAAACAGTGGCTGAAGAAAAAGTTAATGTCCTTGTGTGGCCCAGTCAGAGCCCAGACCTAAATCCCATAGAATTAACATCACAGACAAGGCTAATTTTGCCTTGTTTTTTGTACGACAGGGTTAAAATGGATGTGCTGGGGGGTAAAAGTAAAAATGGAAGTGCTGACCCAGGGTTCCGATTCACTCACACTGATCCCCAGCACTGTAAGTGGAACCAGTGGAACTTATCTTACATGCTAATACTCAATACTCTTTAGCATGATTAGCTATAGTTACCCAGCTGTGCTTCCTCATACAGAACCGATTACTACCACACACACACACACACACACACACACACCAAATCCTTCAACTGACACATATAGGAATGTTAAGTACAGTTTAAGCTGACATGTATGATGGCGTTCCTCCTCCATTCTTCCACTAAGCACAACCATACAGTATATGTAGGTCTATATGTGTATAATTCAGAAAGAACTGAACTAAAACCCCATTAAAACTCATGGTTACATGTAGTAATGCACCTGAATTTTACTCCCACAAACCAAAAATTTATAAAACTTATGTTTGTTTTAAAGTTCCCTCATTTGAACTATGTAGAATGATAAGCAGGAATGATTGGGACGTGTCCCAAACTCGGAGGCTCCACTGCTGGAGACATCCATTCACTTCAACACCCTAATGTTCACCAGTGATTAAGTCAGCGCACATCTACCATTCATTGTTAGTCTTCATTATTCTTTCTGACCATTCCTTTGAAGGTGGGTCTCTTTTTGGAGTCTTGGTTCCTCTCAGGATTAGAATTTGTTTCTAGTTTATGTCATGGTTAACTTGCTCATGAGGAGCTTGGTCCTGGATTCTGTAAAGCATTCTGAAAATGGTTGGATCACTGTACTGTATCCACTACACAACCTTGGCATTCCTGGTCACAGGTCAGACAGTGGTGTAGTATGAACAGAGCGTGATCTTTCAGCATGACTGAACCTTCTGGTCTACATTCTGTCAAAAGTGAGGCGTGAAAAGTGCGACCTCAAAACAAAACCAGACCATTTTTGTGTGATTATAAACGTGCAAGGCCAAAGAACCTGAGGGTCAAGGAATGGATTAGCACTGGCGACCAGGATGGACAGTCTACAGAGAGAAGTCTGAGACATTTGTAAAATATTTCATTTGCAATTTAATTTCCTCTTTTTTTATGTTTGTAAGTTTGTTTTTTGGGTCTGAGTCAGTTCCCCTGCACTTTTCTGTCAACTTCTATCCAGCTCTCATTGCAAGCGGCTAGTCAGCAAACTTCTTTGGTCACATCTTTGTAGTGTTCAGACATCTTTGAATAAAGGACAGAGGAACTGGTTTTGCTGGTGACCCAAAAGTGACTCAAAAACAGCTTTTTTTCACCATTACGACCACTGAGAGTGGAGAATCTAAGTGTTTTATTACAATGGCAGCGGTCAGGATGGGATATATATTATACATCAGGTGAAGTGTGCTGGAAACTGGAAAGGATCTGAATTACAGTGGCATATTGTGATGCTGGAGTCAGAAAATCTGACAGGTGGTGTTTCAGGTATACACAGGTAAATCAGTGACAGCATCATGGGCAACATGGGTTCATTGCGGTATATGGGGAGTGAAGGCCTGTCTGTTTGGTCTGATCTCAAAGAGGAACTGTATTCCAAAAGTTAATGCTGACTTTGACAGACAGCTGTCATCCCAGTATGAGGGGACCTGCAGAATATTAGGCAATGTTGCAGTTGACGTTGAGGATATTTAGTCGTGTCTGTCAGTGTCACAACTCCACAATCATGAACTGTGACCTAATTAGACAGTATGAATCAAGGCGATTAAGATGGAGGGTCAATAAAGGAGCCTTGCAGCACAATGTTGAGTATTGGCAGAATTATGTCAAAAAAATACATAACAAATCAATCCAAACCCACCAAATTACCCATTATTCTGCAGGGCCCAGGTCAGGCTCAGATGGGCCAGCAAACCTTGGTACACACCCTGTATAAGTAAAAAAGAGAATATGTATGGTTATTAAGAGATGTTTAAAGCAGAATAATATTCATTTCTGATTTTCTGTAGCTCTGCACCAGTTCATCCAAACTTCTTAACAGAATTCGCAGTGCACAGTAACATGCATATTCATGTATGCAGATTCATGTGTTGGCTGCAGCGTTTTGAGGAAGAAAAAGATTGGATGACTTTGAGGATGACCTGGAAGATGCTGCTCCACCTGCTTGTGCACTCTAAAAGAGGATCCACCATCAATCTGGCACGCAGCATCACAGAAAGGGGGGTGGAATTCAGAAGGGAGTGGGAGAAACAGGGATGAAGACCGTGCCTAAAGGCAGCTTTCCTGCTCTTTGATTTCTGGGGTAATAAGCTCCAGTAGGCACCTGTTTTCAGTCGAGGAGGGACTACACAATCCATTTGAGTTCTGTTTTTAAGTGGTAATTCCATCAGGCTCTCAGATATCTATTGCTAAGGGACGTGCGTGAGCACCAGCAATCAGCATCCATCAAAATCGAACAGAAGAGATAAATCGGTAGAATGGAATCAATGTGAAGAAAGCAACTCAACTGTAGCAGAAGAAGGGAAACCACTGCTGTATTTTCAGGGTCTTGTAGTATATGCTGATGAATGAAGGTATGAACGGAAAACCTTGGATGTGAACACGATATAATGAAATTAGCTGTAAAATGCAGCAGAAAAGTAGAAAATGTTTTGTGTTTCTTCATGTTTTTTCATCTTGCGAATGGTGACCATGATACGTCCTACACCCAAACCACATTTCATTACATTAAGGCTTGAAGACATGATACATGGCAGACGCTAATACTTGGGCAATTAATGTCCAAGGGTATTTACATTGTCTAGAAAAAAATGAAAGAACATTAGTCAATGTATCAATGGGTGGAATATATTAAACAGCTACTGAGGAAGTTCTTGAGTTAATGTGCTGGAAGCAGGAAAAGTGGTTGAGCGTTGACTTTGGCCAGAGCCATATTGTAATGGCTCAACGACTGGGTTGTAGCATCTCCAAAATGACAGGTGTTGAGGGGTATGCAGTGGTAAGAACCAACCAAAAGTGGCCCAAGCAATGAAAACCAGTGATTGAATGACACCCAAGACTCACAGAAGATCTACTGTACACATTGCTGAAATAGTTAATGAAGATAGAACTCACACTGAACTAAAAGAGGTTGTGTAGCCTGGTGGATTTCAGATCTGGACCATGGAGCAGTGGAAGAAGGTGGGGAATGATGATGAATCACGATTTCTTTCACATCAAGTGGACGACCGGTCTGTGCCTGTAACTTTTTTTGGGAAACCTTGGATCCTGCAATCCTGTTGGTGTCCTAACCTCCCCCTACACTCACTCTCTGAAAATCTATTTCTGTCTTTTCCTCTCAGCCTGGTGGGCACCCCTCCGCCCTCCTCCGTCATCCCCCGCAGCACACAAAGCAGTGACAGAGCGCTCTATTACCTTTACTTTCTCCACTATCCATCCATCCTGTGCTCAGCCAGGCTCTTGGATAAAAAAAAGATTCATTCCCCAAAAGCTGCAGCCCCTTCCCCTCCCCGCTGACTAAAAGGCAATGTTGGCTGCTCTTTCTTTTATGCTCTCTCTCTTTCTCTCTCTCTCTCTCTCTCTCTCTCTCTCTCTCTCTCTCTCTCTCTCTCTCTCTCT
>JBBIGC010087932.1:0-10199 GCA_037576955.1 Lepidarchus adonis
TTTCTTTCTTTCTTTCTTTCTTTCTTTCTTTCTTTCTTTCTTTCTTTCTTTGATGTCTTTCTATCTTTCTTTCTTTCTGACTAGATTTCTTATTTTCTTTCTTTTGATGTCTTTCTTTCTGACTGTCTTTCTTTCTATCTTTCGATGTCTTTCTGACTGGCTTTTTTTCTTTCTTTCGATGTCTTTCTTTCTGACTGTCTTTCTTATTGGCTTTCTTTCTTTTGATGTCTTTCTTTCTTTCTGATTGGCTTTTTATTTTTCATTGTCTTTCGTTGTCTTTCTTTCTTTCTTTCTTTCTTTCTTTCCTTCTTTTGATGTCTTTCTATCCTTCTTTCTGACTAGATTTACTTTTTTTCTTTCTTTTAATGTCTTCCTTCTTTCTTTCTTTCTGAAGAAGAAGTTTGTGGTTTTTCTTTCTGTCTTTCTTTCTTTCTTTCTTTCTTTCTTTCTTTCTTTCTTTTTTTCTTTTGATGTCTTTCTGTGTTTGTTTCTGACTAGATTTCTTTTTTTCTTTCTTTTGATGTCTTTCTTTCTGACTGGCTTTCTTTTATTCTTTCTTTCTTTTGAGTTCTTTCTTTCTTACTGGCTTTCTTTCTTTCTTTGAATGTCTTTCTTTATTTCTTTCTGTCTTTCTTTCTTTTTTCTTTATTTCTTTCTGATTCTGACTCCCTTTCTGAAGAAGAAGTATGTAGTTTCTTTCTTTCTTTCTTTTTCTTTTTTTCTTTTTTTCTTTCTTTCTTTCTTTCTTTCTTTCTTTCTGACTTTCTTTTGATGTTCTTTCTGATTGGCTCGCTTTCTTTTGATTTTGTTCTTTCTGTCTGTCTGTCTGTCTGGTTGGCTTTCTTTCCTTTTTTCTAATGTTCCTTCTTTTTTTTCATTGTCTTTCTTTCTTTTTTTCCTCGCTGGCTTTATTTCTTTCTCTTTTTTCATTGTCTTTTTTTCTTTCTTTCTGACTGTCTTTCTTTCTTTTCTTTCCAATGTTTTTACTTTTTTCATTGTCTTTCTTTCTTCAATGTGCTTTTATTTCTTTTTCTCTTTTGTTCTCTTTCTTCATTCTTGTTGGTTTTCTTTCTTTTTGTCTTCATCGCATTTTCATGTTGATTTCTTGCCTTTTTCAATTTTTCTGTCCTTTACTCTTTTTCTTTCTTTCTATTTTTTATTGCATTCACTGTTTCTCATATTTGCATGCTTTACTCATTTGTGATCACTGTTGAACTTTATTTCCTCCACTCTGCAGATCTTTTTGCTCTTAAAGCTGAACTTGTCTGTTGTCACTGTCTTTTCTTGCTTACTGATCTCTTGTCATCTGTCTGACACCTTTAGACACCTAAACATTTATTGTCTCACTGTTTCTTTCTTGCTCTTTTCTTTTGTTCTTTCTGTGCCAATCTGCTTTTAGGTTTTTGTTTTTTATTCTACAATTTTTAGGAAATGTTTTGTTATCTTTTCCTCTTTCTTTACACTCCTTTTTCATGCACATGCTGCTTTACCTGTTCTCCACACATCTTCATTTTCACACTTCTCTCTCGATTTCTCTTGAATGTTCTTGACTGTCTTTTTCTATCGATGCACTTCTGGTTCCCTTGATACTCTCTGTTGTCTGGGAACTTCCTTCTGTCTCTTTTCATCTACTTTTCTCTCTCTCTCATACTCTCTTTTTGTTAGACTTTCTGTCACTTTCTTTTCTTTATCTCAATCTGTCTCTTTTTGTTTCTTTGTCTCTCTTTCTTCATCCCCCCCCATCTTATTATGGTTTTAATATTTTGCTGTACCTGATGCCATCACTGTAATCTGAGTCTCTTGTTGATCTACTGTAAACACACTGCACTGATTTTTGTCCTTTAATGTCTGATATTGTTCTGACAAGGTGAAGTGCACACTAGTGGGCAGCAGTACCCTACTTTTCCTTTTCCTTTAAAGACGTCTTTATTTTTCTTAGTTGTCAACGCCCCATAGTCATACAGACAGGTTACATTACATTCGATCATTTCTGTGTAGAGCACTTTGTGTGTCCCCATCTTATCCCGTGAGAGAGGAAGTAAACCAGTCTCGGTCTTCATTCATTTAATGCACGATTATCTGCAACTTCAGCTGGAAGGAGACAATGACATCTGGCTTTACTTTTAAAAACATACTGACTTTCTCTGGTAAGTATCATGCACTAGAGCTGTGATTATCATTTAGACACATTTGACTTGAAAACAACTAATATCACTTCAGTTTCAGATTTAATGTTTTTGCGGCCATTTTGACTTGCTGTTCACATAAATGTGGTACAACACAACCAGACTGCATTCTGCTTTCGGGTGTATTCTTTAAAGAAGTGTGTAGTTTCCTCGTTTGTCTTTTTGAGGTTCTCTTATTGCTTATTGAGGTGGAATGGAATTATATCATTTTTGCTTTGCACCTCCTTATGTTCATTTAAGCCTGTGTGTCTCATGTGTTGCCTTAACACACATTGAGCACAGTTGAAATAAAAAAGAACAGAAAGATAGAATAATGAAACTGATGTTTGATGATGTGTCTTCATAAGAAATATGCAAGCAAGAGAAATTAACAAGTGTTTGGCCACAAGACAACAATGGAACAAGGGCAAGTCTTACAAAAATGTAACAGTTCTACAAAATGCATGTGCATGAATGAAGTGGGGGAGGGGGGTTTACTGACTTCCTGTAGATGAATGTACTTTATCATTCTTATCAGTCATGACGAATACAAACACAAAGGCTTTGCAGTGCATTGCTGTAAATCAGCATGTAGATTAGGGGGCAAATATTTACTGCCAAGCTCTCTTTTTAACAACATTTTCTAAAAAAACAAAACAAAAAAAAAAACAACATTTAAGATGCAGTTATATAATTACATGGTCTTATCCAATGCATTACAGTTACATCTTGTATCAGCAGTTATAAAACTTTTTAACTAATTTTAATGTTAAAAAAATACATAAAGGACATCTTTCTGCCAAACCAAACAGTAGTTTATCATCATAAAATATCTGTTTCATTTATAAACACGTTGATTTCTGAATGATTGACAAATACTTGTTGTTTTGAGTTCTGCATTACTGACAAAATTGATCTATGTTTAATGAGCTGTAACAGTGAAGCATAATATGAGTGTGATATAAACATGCTGTTGTCAGGGGTGATATTATAAATGTTGGTCTCTAGGAAAGAAAATAACCCCTGTCTCAGTATTTATAATAGAAAAAAAAGGGGGGGCAGTCACAAAGCCCCTTACTTATCTCCAATTTATGGTGTCAACATACAGTAATGTAAAAAAGGCTATGAGGCTAATGGTTCATCTTCATTTGCATAATTACACTGTTTTGCAATGTAAATGTTGATGTTAATACAATGAGCTTATTGCTTGACTGGCCTGATTTCACTGACTACTTTTTGTTTGGTTTGAATGTAATGAATCAATAATGCAACTTGAAGCTGACCTAATTTGAACTCTGTCTTCAGTAAAAAGGTTACTATGTTAAACACGTTCTTGGACTTAGGGAATTTCCTTTGGGTGTTTTTTTCTCCATAGGCTTACTGAGATGTGTGGGTGCCTCTGGAATCATGTGCTGTAACGAGGTGTTCAGAAACAACTCTGTGGCCTACAAGCTCAGCGAGGCTCCTTATCCAAACTGCTCTACACGATGGAATTTGCATGTAGGAACCTTTGCTTCTCTTAAGTCCTCACTTGTTGCCAATGAGCAATAAAGCAGAATAGTCAGTAGACAGGCAGTTTCTCCATGTGAAGATGATTAGATTTACTTCTAATTATGTTGAAGGACCAAATTATTTTCAAAGATCTACTATTCTAAAATCATTGCACATTACATTGTACATTCTGATATCTGTATTGTACATTTCCTATTAGTGGTAGAGGGAACATATACAGATGCTTGTAACAAATGGCATGTACAGAGGCAGACCCATTTTTATGCAAGGGTATCACATAATAGTGCCATAATCTAAAATCAGATAAAGAAATTTAAGAAACTGACAGTAATTATATATACAGTATGTATAAACACCCACATATCAGTCATAACATTAGCACCACCTACCTAATATTGTGTAGGTTTTCTTTATGTAGCCCCAAATGACTGTGGTGCATTGTATGTTCTGACACCTTTCTATCAGAGCCAGCATTAACATATTTGCAACAGGAGTTTCTATTTGGGATCAGACCGGATAGGCTAGCCTTCACAACCCGCATGTATCAGTGCACCAAAGACTGGTATCCTGTGGTCACAAAGTCTCCATTACAACCATAAGGCGCTGTCACCATGCCAACAAGCTGTTTGGGAGGCATGCGAGGAAAAAGACTTTTCTCACCTACAATCACAAACGTTAATGTCTGGAGTTTGCTAAGCAGTACTGGAACTTAAACTTCACTAGTTTCTGAGTCATGAATGTAGACTAAGTGAGTTGACCAACTTTCAAGGTTTTTCACAGTTTCTATTTACAGTTCCTGATTTTAACAGTAAATTAAGAGTTCAGCTAAATGTTTCAACATTTTTAAAGCATAGTAATCTTTATAATAACCGTTGCAGTATGTGCCAGCTAGATCAATGTTTTGCATTGCTTTTTCAAATGCCTCTACCATAAAAAAATGACTTTTAAAAATTCTGGCCAAAGAGCTACCAGGGTTTTAGAAATGTTGAATGCCCTAATTTATGTACTAAGCTAAAAGACTGTAAGCTGTAATAAGGCTGTAAACATCTATTGCTGTTATAGATTTTTTAATGCATTAGTGTATAATAATGTAATAAATGATATTAAGTATATAGTGCAGTAGTGTGCAATACAGTATACAGGAAATGTAAATATAAAGTATATAGTACAGTAATGAGTAATATACTGGTAGTATATTGTAAATATGCAGTATATAGCACAATAATGTGTAACATATACAAGAAATGTAAATTTACACTACACCAGTGCAATATTAAAATTTAATGTATAGTATATTACACACTGTAATATACTATAAATTAAATTTAAATATAAGTATGTAGTACAGTAGTGTATAATATACAGTAAAAGTAAATATACAATGTAATCATATATAGTGCATTTATGTTTAAAATAATAATTAATAGCAAGACTTGTTACTTTTATGTATGGAAAGAGGAGATTCCAAAACTATCAACAAATGCAACATTTGGCCCTTTTTTTTAGCTTCATTTGCAAGGTGCTTCTGATGCAGTGACATTGATTAAATCTTCCTAGATCAGGGGACACAACTTCCCCTTTATTCAGGGGAACAATATGTATTCTAAACTTGACAAAACATTTGCAAATTGTCCAACTAGAAATAACAAACTTTCAAAACTAACTAAATAAATAAATAAATAAAATCAATTAAAAATGGACAACTGTTACACATTAAAAAATGTTGGGACAGAGCAAAATAAGAGTGAAAAATTATAGAATATTCAGCTTATACCATTCTGAAGCAGGTGAGCTGTTGACAGGTGAGGGAATCATCACATATATAATGTGCATCCACCGAAGGCTCAGTCTTTTCCCTGTAGGACAAGGCCTGAACCCTTCAAACCCTTGTAAGGTACTGAATGAGAAACCGTCATGCCTCTGTGCTATATAATAAACCAGTTCACTGGTGCATTAAGAAATGCAATCTGAAACATTATTACACAAAGAGAAAGATAAACTTCAGTTCTATACAGAAAAACCACTGCGTTCTCTAGACCCAAGCTCATCTCAGATGGACTGAAAAGCAGTGGAAATGTGTGTATTTTAGAGATAAACATTCTGCCATCAAGGTGTCATCTTTTCCCTGGATTGTCTGTCAGCAATGCAGATCTGTCTACTATTGAAAGTGTAAGGAACTTCATGAAGACAGGAATCAGACAACAGCCACTATGGACTGCAGAGCTCACAAACAGTAAAACACAAATGCATAGAAATTGCACTTGCAGAACTGCAACAGTCTCCTCAGTTCTGAAACAAATAACAGGGTAGTGAAAAAGAAAGGTGATGTAATACAGAAAACACTTAAAATATATTTTTCTGTAAATTTGTTTATATATAAAAGTTTAAGAGAGTAAACAAACTCTTTAAACCCTTGCATTGTAAGGGTTTAAACAGCATTGTAAGCACAAGGGCAAAAGGGAAAGATGTTGTAGCTATATTTATTAAACAAAGTGAAAATGCGCAAATGACAAAACTGGAAGCATGAACACTGTTACACATGGACAGAAACAAAAGATCTGACAATCTTCAACAAAAGACATGAGCTTATATACATATTACCACAGGACTAGGGAAAGACACAAGGCATGACAGGTCTAAACCAAGTGATTCAACAAAAGCATGATCAGAGACAAAACAGGTATGATAACAGGACAATCCCTCAACAAACACAAGAACAAAATAACAAAGGAACAAAAACTGGTTTGAATTTGCATATGCCGAACAGGTGCCCAGCCTTGAGCTGTGCTTACTCATAAGTCAAACATGGAGGTTTGCTAGCTGAGGGCATTTGCTCTCTAGTAGAGGCTTTTTCTGGATAAGACTCTGGGTTTATTCCACAAGGGCTGCCATTCTCTCCTCTCCAGATAACACCAGGCCACTGTCCAGATCATGGAGAAGCTGGTAGCCCTAGGCAAGGTCAGCCCCTTCACAGAGCCAGTCCACCAGTTTGCATGGTCCAGTTTCATATATGTTTTACTCTCTCACTTCTTCCTTTGTAGAAATGGAAGATAAGTAAATAAGTGCAAGGACAAAAGGCAAAAAAATACAAAATGTTCCCTTTTTTGGAGATGAGGTTTACAGCAGTAGTAGTGTTAGTAGTAGTTTTACTACTATTAGTAGTCATAGAAACAAAAATAATAATAGTAGTTTTAGCTTCTGTCAGTACATCCCAGTGTTCTTCCAACTATGCTTTAGCTTTTCAGGACACAAAGGGTAGATTTATGGGTTTTTTTTAGAACTGACAAAGTACAATGTGTTCATTGTGTGTTTATTTGCTTCTTATGTCTACAGAATGGAGTAGTTATTATTGATGAAAATGGGGAGGTGGACTGGAGAACTGTTCTGCAGTTCAAGCAAAAGAAAGTGATACTGAAGTCTAATCACTCGGATGTACATTACCACATAGAATGTCCATATCTTGAGGTATGACCTGGTTGAATATATACCATATATCTCCAAAAGCCACCTGCTGCTAATCCATTTTTAAAACCAAGGTATCATCATTGGACATTTGTTTGATATTTGTTTATGATAAAATTATATAATGTTTATGTAGTAATTTATTTTTCTATCTCCACTTTGTAACAGCTGTCCAAGACGATTTATTGTAAAGGTAAGAAAACAGTTTTAGTTTTGTAATGTATTTTCAGAAATTGTGTGTCTGTATTAATGAGCTTAACCAAAACAGTAACTGTTGTTGTGGTGCAAAAACGTATTCTGCAAGATGACCCACTTAAAAAGATGAGAGTCTGTAATGTTCATCATAGGTTCACTTCAACTGTGAGAGAAAAAAAATCCAGGAAACATTGTATGATTTTTAAAGAATTTATTTGTGAAAATAAGTATTTAGCTCCTACAAACAAGCAAGAATTCTGGCTCTCACAGACCTGTTACTTCTTCTTTAAGAAGCTCCTCTATCCTCTACTAGTTATCTGTATAAAAGACACCTGTCCACACCTTCGAACAGACTCCAACCTCCACCATGGCCA
This sequence comes from Lepidarchus adonis, assembly GCA_037576955.1. Taxonomy (NCBI): domain Eukaryota; kingdom Metazoa; phylum Chordata; class Actinopteri; order Characiformes; family Lepidarchidae; genus Lepidarchus; species Lepidarchus adonis. Next base: position 7,709 of record JBBIGC010087932.1, read on the forward strand.
AGACCAGAGAGCTGTCTAACGACACAAGGTACAAGATTGTAGACCTGCACAAGACTGGAATGAGCCAATCGACAATAGCTTAGTGAGATGAGATCAGCTATTGGAGCAGTTATTAGAAAATGGAATAAATTCAACATACAGACAATCTTTGACAGTCCACAGAACATTACAGACCTCTCTCATCTTTTTAAGTGGGACAACTTGCATAATCGGTGGCTGCCAAATACTTTTTGCCCCACTGTATCACTTAAATATCTACATATCTGATCTATTATAAAATATCTGAGATATTTCTCATCTTTTAGGGCCTTAATTGTCAGAGCTCCTCTGTAAATGTAAAATATGAAATGCATTTCTACCAGTCTCATATACTGTATTGCAAAATACTGTATTTAACTGGGAATCATTTAGTAAATCTGATCAACTCAAAACAGATTTATATGTATTTTGACCTTATAAACATTAGAACTAGAGAACTAGAGAAATAGACAGTATGAGAAAATTATGTGCCAGAACCATGGACCATTGTCTGGGAGTGTGTGTCCCTCTGTCAACTCTCCACTCAGTCACACCCTTCTTCACTCTTCACCAGTCACTCTCACAGTTTACCACTACTTAATTACAGAGTTCCATGGAAATATGTTTGCCATTCTTTATCACTTGGAAAATCAAGAACATTTGGTAAACAGCTTTTTTGGTTTTCATTCCTGCAGACCCCTGTATTCATGGAAACCTTGACAACCACAGTAAGACATGACACATTTTTTAAAATATTAAATACAAGTTCAAATATTAAAAAACAACCCCCATATATATATATATAATTTTTTATTTATTTTTTACAAATTTCACAAGATTTATGACAAGAAAATGCATATATACCACATATAACCATATAACATTTCCTGTTTTCACTGCTTCAGTTGTATATTACTCTCCCTCTCCCATGCAGATCAGTCAAACTGGAAAGGTTTTATTGCTATGGCGATCCTGGTCATCATTATAATTTCTTTCATCATTATCTTTACTGTCTGCTTTTGCAAAAAAAGGTATGTATTACACATATTTCACACACTGTACCTGATCATTTTTTCATAGTACACATTAGGGCTGTCACAATACCATCACTTCACAATTATTGTGGCTTAATAATTCACAATAACAATATAACAATATCATCATAATATCTATATAGATAGAAGCCTTTAAATAACCTGTGTATATTATTAAGAGATAGAACACACACACACACACACACACACACACATATATATACAGGGGGTCCTCGAGTCAGGGTTCTGTTCCACCAAACGTGACATTACACAAATTTCTAACTAATGCTTGTAATGATGTTGCAGAGGCTTTATTGCTTTATTAACAGCAACATGCATGAACGGTCTCATATTACAGTAAAGCATTTAGGAAACATTGCTCCAGACAGAAATGCTCTTTAACATTTTAACATTTTAATTGCTTTAACATTCACCACAGCAGTAAACGCATTGGAGAGGTGACTTGTGGCAAGACCACATTGACGGTGCCTTAGCACAGTGCACTATTAACCCCCCATCTCACCCACCAACCCACATGAACTCTTATTCAACACGAAGAATTAATAAAACATAAACATCTTAGCAATAAACACCAAAACAGCACATCACCCTCTTTCCCCCGGCCCTACACACTGCACGCAGCTCAGCAAGAAGCAATCCCATTACTGTAAAGCAGGGGTGCCCACACTTTTTTGGCTTGCAAGCTACTTTTAAAATGAAAGTCAAAATGATCTACCAATCTTAAAAGAAAGATCAAATTTATATACAGTATATAATTACCTTCTCCAATGACAACAGTCATATTTGCATAGTCAAGACGTAATCCGAATTCTGATTTTGGTTTCTTACTTGGTCCAGCTCCCCCACTCATTTTTACACCCTTTCTTTAGAAGTAAATACATTTTAGACACTAACTAGATGACTCGTTGGCTGTAGTTTAGCAGAGGCTCACGCAGTTGACCAAGCATGCGCGGTGATGCATGTTACAAAAGACGACGCCAGATTAGTTGTACTGTACATCAATCAACTGCCAAATGCCACACTGAGGATGCATGATTGGCTAACACTGTTCACTTACTTTTGCGCTGCATGGTTTCACATGCGCGGTAGAGTTTATTTTGATAGGCAGGGCTCTGCAATCAAGTTCTTTAATTAGTATGGCAGGTATTTAATTCCAGTGTCTTTCTGCCAAACGAAGATGGCTTGTTGGCAGTGATTGCTACAAAATGTGTAAAATATAAAATTAAGGATACAATCTTTTTTTGTCCATGTCTTTTTCATTTGTTTGATTATACCTTATATCTTCTAATAGTAGCCGGGGCTACTATTAAAAAAATTATTCGGACGACCAGGCATTTAATAGAGACAGGCTATTATTCTCCTCACAGACAGAACGGTGGTGGTATTTAAAATAGCACGCCCACAAATCGACCACAACA
>JBBIGC010087953.1:0-24599 GCA_037576955.1 Lepidarchus adonis
ACACACACACACACACACACACACACACACACACACACACACACACACACACACACACACACACACACACAAAATGTGTTGGGTGGAATTGAAGGAGAATGAAGTTGCTAGTAATCTACTGGAGAGAACACAAAAACCCAGTGTACATTTTTGTTGTTGCTGTCCTCTTCTCCATCAGAAGAATTTGATAGCTCCTCAGCACTGGATGGGATGGTTTCAAAGTCTTCTGTGTCCATTGAAGGCAAACGCCGTTGTGTCCACCCTTTAAAACACGACAAGTAAACACCTTTGTTCACCGAATCAAATGCAATTTAGAAGGCATGCTTGGCAGTAATGGGTGCAATAGGGCAAAAATAAAACTTTGACACAAGCTGGAATAAATAAAATGCAGAGTCACAAAAGAAAATCAAACAATCAAACAAAAATGAATTAAACAAGATAATGGGGAAAATATGCAGTGCTGCCTCAGTTGCAAAGAAAAGTTACGTTACGTAATCAGCAATGACAGCATATGACCATGTTGCACATGCCTACGTGGGGGATAGGTCTTTAGGTTACACACAGCCTTGCAGTCTGAAGAAAAGTGGACCAGAGGTTCCAACACAAAGAGAGCAACCATGAAAAACTGGAACACCTTTTTCAATCTCTATTGATTACCTGGTTGAGAGGTGGATCTAGGCACACTGGGTTTGGTATTTGGTGTACCTTTCTTTTTGCTGTCAGCAGGAAGAGCACCTCGCAAAGAATCTGAGAGAAAATGTACCTCATGTTCAACAAATAGAATGAAAGTATATGACCAATATTAGAAACCACTGCACCACATATAAACAGGCAAAAACATCAAGCATCTAAAAAAAACTACACGACCAAGGCAGTGCTCCAAACAGAAAAACACACAATCCCACAAAACAGGAGCATATTCAACAGAACCGCACAAACACACTTGAGAAGTCAAAGATCTTGTCTTAACTGGCCTTAACAGTCATCACATCACTGCAACACCCACAGAATCATGCATATGAGACATCAAATCATAGTTATATTTTCACATCCAAAATGATAGCATTCAAAACTTAAAATACATGTTACAGACAGGACATTAACTGTGCGCCATTCCTGCTCCGCTTTATACCTTCAAAGCCAAACGGTGTGGGATCACTCTTTATTTGGTGTCTCTTGCTTTTAAGGCTTGTAGAAAGAGGACCTGAGTAAAGCAATAAAAATTCAGTGCATTTATTCAAGCTGGCACAAAAATCTGGCAGTTTAAATGAGCAATATACTGCAAGTTTTTATGTGCACCCTCCCAAATCCATTTATGATGTTTGTGCCATAATTCATTTTTACATCACCATTTTTGTTTATAAGAGCCTCTCTTTATTCATTAGAATTAAACTGCCTATTTTTGTAACTGTGCCTTTAGAACTATTATGTACAAATGTTCTATTCTTATGAGCTGTCTGGTGTTATGTACTGCCTTGTTCAAGAAGCAATCAAAGCTGAAACATTCCTTGTAACTTCACTGTGGGTGGAGCTAACTAAGTTGGGTGGATATTTCTGAACTACAATTACAATATGAGATGTTCTGGATAGCATTTTCAGTAGAAACTCTGTAAAAATATTTAAACTTAAACTTTTTTTACTTAAAATCAGCTCTTTTCATCGTTCTGAACCCATATGATTTTTTTCAGCTTCTTATTAGATTCAAGATTAAAGATTCAAGAGAGTTTATTGTCAATACAACAGTGCACACAGTACGCAGTGTATTGAAATGCCATTTTACACAACCCCCACCATGGAGCATTTATAAAGAATATAAAATAAAATATATAAAATATGTATAATACGTAACATAGAGATAAAGCTTTAAACATAAAATCTAAATTATAAGAGCTTGTCAATCTGTGAAGTTACAGGTTTCTATGATATTATATGATTAACATGTTAGAAACCTTTTAGATGTTATTCTGCAACACAACTGGTTTCATGTCATTGAAATTTTACTTTATTCTGAACTTTTCAGCAGGTAAGTATAATCTAGTCACAAAAAGTTATTGTCACTAAGTTTCTACATATGTACTGCATGAACCAGGCTGTGATTTTTTAAAAACTTGTATTTATATTGTACATCAGCAATGCTTTTTCAATGGCATTGGCTCTTTATGTCTTGAACTTGCTTGGTCTGCAAGCATATGGCTTGCTGACTATTTGTCATCATAGACACCAAGTTTAAGGAAAAGTAAAGCACTTCAATGCAAATTGAAATCTTTATTCCAGCACATGCGCTAGCAATACAGTGCTGAATATCATGCTAATCAGCTAATCAGTACTCAGCGTTTAATACTGATACCCTTAAAATGTACAATTTCTGACCATATTTTGGCTGTTTCTTTCAAGTATAAGATTTGCTTTTACACATTTTATGAGTTTTATAAGAGATGTAACATGTGAAGGCTTGTTCAAAATGTCTCCTGAGTCTCTGTCGTGCCCTCAGTGGAAGGCTGTCTAACCAACTGGTTTGTACCTGCTCAATCAGTGAAAAGCGTGTTGGTGGCAAGTAAGCGAAGGCAGATGGAACTACAGGCAATCAGGTACCTTTTGTGCGTGTGGTGGAGGAGGCACTGAGTGTGGAGGCTAAAGAGAAGCGGCGTGTGACTTCTGCCTCCTTGGGTGCTGGCTCTGGAGCGAAAGGCAGGGGAAGGGTTAGTAATTAGACAAATATAGTGAGAAAGGAGATTAGAAAGAGAAAAAGCATTCAGGCCAGATAGAGGAGGGGGTGAGCATCAGTTATGAGGACTCTTATGTCCTCATATATGTCTGAACATTGATTTCTGCCTTCTACAGGGCTTGGTTGTGAGGGCAGGTGTTAGTTTGTCACTAGCAACAGGAGCAACTTTCTTCATTTTTCTCTGAGTCATTTTATTTAGTGAATGGCAGCAGCCAGAGTGCTTGATTTGAAGACTGAGAAATGCATAATGATTTCAGCACAGAAAGGGAAGGGGGGTGATAATGATAGACTGTGGACACATAGGCGAGCTGCGGCTGCTGCACTGCATGGAGAAAGAAAATAGAAAAAAATGTTGATGCTTGATAGGCTAACAATGCAGTTTATTGGCACCTGAAGTTCCTGAGCAGGAGTAATCTCAGTGAGATCTCAGGTTCTCATGCAAAATCATTGTATTTTTCTGAAACTTCAAATGGAATGAGACAAGCATGGATAAGCTTGTTCACAAACATGGATCATGGAGATAATTGACAAGCTTCACTCAAGTAAAACAATAATTTTGTTACATGTCTGTTGTTTAGCTGCAGAAAAGTAATGGTGCTATTATAATGCTCATATAAAGTCATCCCTCTAATAAAAAAAAAAAGGAATGGAGTTTGAAAAAAGCCTATTTTTTATGTCAAGGGTGTGATGGAAGCACATTGAACCACTATACTATGACATTTGCTTGAGTGCAAGAAAATGTACCTTTTATATTTTCCTTTGTCTAAATGCAAAGGTTGGCCTTTTTGCACAAAATGTGAATTCCTTTGAGAACCTAAGAGCCTGGTAATAATTCTACAGCCCTGACAGAGAGCACCTTGGGCACCAACTGTCTGTTTAGTTGCAATTCATAGAGGGAAAATGAACCTCAGCGTGTTTTGAGATGAACGACATGGATGGAGATGGCAATGACTGCTTCGCAGCAAGACTGTCCTCTGGTGAATGGACATGATGAGCACACGACAGTGCATGGTGAGGACATCAGAGCTTTACCTGAAGGCAGGGACCTGCGATTGGACAAGCCTTGTAAGGTGAAGCGCTTTCTAGCCAGAGCTGAGGACTGTTCTGAACTAAGGCTGGCAGAAGCATCAGCTATGGAAGGCAAAGGGAGAAGCACAGCGGTAAGTGAGCAGTTAGAGAAAGAGACAGGTGATAGAGAGGCAGTGGACAGAATTGTCCCAGAGAGAGCTGCAGACCAAGGCCAAGCAGATTCAGTTCAACCTAAATGTTGGACAGAAACCTTGCTTTTTAATAGACATGACTGTATAATTGAACTCTACAATAGATACCAGTGAAATCATTAAAATACCCTCAGTATCTTCACACTCATTCTTACAAATGTAACAAAATCATTCAAACAGTACATCTATTTATCTTGTTGGATGTCACCAAATTTAAACCAGGTGAGAACTTTCAGGACAAAGGTCCTACACTCCAGTGCTTGAGGGCTGATGTCCATTCACAAACGCAGGTCAAAGCTCTATTATGCAAAGAAGTTGGCATATTTGAACATGATTCAGAAATACCACTGTCTTCTCAGGACCAAAAAAAATTGGAAAACAGTTCTGTTGTCACAGAGACAATGCCTTTTTCAGGAAAGGCCTAGAACATTTATGCCAAACATTGCTAAACCACATACTGCATCTATTAAAACAGCATGGCTTCATAATAGAAGAGACTGGGTGCTAAACTGGCATGCAACTTTCTTAGAACTGAAATAATTTGGTGCATCATGAAACAAAATATATGATAAAGAAAATTCAGAACCGTTAAACAGCAAAAATTCTAAAATCTTGACAATATGTCTCCTCAGTTCCCAGATGTTTATTGACTGTAGTTAAAAGAAGTAAAGATAAACATGGTAAAGATGGTCCTGTTCCAATGTTTTTTTAGATGACCATTTTATTTTTATTTTTAAACATTAATCATTTAATGTTTAAAAACTACTTATTCAGTTACAATAAGCAGGTTCCTGTTGCTTGTTTAAGTGGGCTAAATCTGTTTATTCAAAAAATAATTGTATAATTATAATATAGGTGTTTACTGTTCTCGAAGTAATAGTGATATACTCAGCACAGCTCATTTATCACAATAACAATCATTATACAACTTTATAGAACTGTTCATCCCTGCTGAGAAATTCTGCTTTCTGAGCAGTGGTAGGTTGCTTATAGCTAAATTTACAGTGACATAATCCTTAGCCTGAGTGCTCTTTAAATCTTTTGGCCATATCGAAGAGCCTACCCCAACATCTAAACACAACCCAGTTTTAGAAACACGTGCCAGCAGCAACAGAAGCGTTGCATCAGCTGTCTTGCAGCGTGTGTGAAGGACATTTAGTTCTGTGAGCTAATATTCACAACATACCCTTGAGGACTACTTGACATGTCCATATCGTTTCATACATAATCAGCACCAAAACTGTAATTAAACAGCACAATCACATGCTTGTTCTCCAACACTCTCAACACATCTGCTAACACTTCAAGCTGAGGTGTCAGTCTCACAGCAATGTCAAATCAGTTTTAGCTCTTCTGAATATCTGGACGTCTCAAACCATAGAGGTTTGGCTGTGATGGCTTGCTCTACCACAATCCGCTTACCATGCCCACCAATGCTTTTGAAGAAAAGCTTATGTCAGAGCTTAAAGACACGAAGACATAAGAAGCTCTGCAGCTGAGCCATCACTCTTTCCACAACAATTTGGGAATCAATTAAGCAGAGTGAAGGAGAGTATGGGAATTACATTCTTAGTCTCATTAGTAGGAGAGTATTTCTGTTACAATTCATCTGCTAATGTGCAAATTGATATAAAAATATCCTGATAACTACCAGTAACTGAGACACCAACACCATACCACAAAGCTCTAAATCTGTGTGAAAAGTGAAAAGAAATCTATATCTGCAAAGTGTGATGCAAAAGTCTGACAATAGTTGTGCCAGTTGAAGGGAGCAGAATTCATTGCAACTTGTTCTACTACTCTAGGGCTGGTGCAAGGCAAAAGATGCAAATGCCAGTAATGAACAATATCGATCGAACTGCTCCAGGCCCACAGCTCGTTTCTCCCTATATATTAGCAAAGCTTAGCTAACACCTTGGCTCCAGTTTCTCGGCTGGTGAAGCGACCCTTTATGCTCAGAAGGCTGACGTACCTGTCACAGTCACTTAATCACAGTGGACCTTCAATCCTCCAGCTCCAACAGTCCTCCATCAAAGATCAACCACCATGGCCATCTTGCTAGTGTGTACCTGTACATCTGTCTCTGTTCTCCTCTCACTCTGTGTGCCACGGTCCAGTAACACCCTCACAGAGTGTGTGCACAGAGTTTCTGTTAGTCAGTCACTACTCACACACATACACAATCAGTGCAGCAGTGGAGCTGTCCAGGTCAGACCAAGTCAGACACAGGAAGTCATTGCTTATAACTGAGCTAAACAAATGGCTGATTTTATCTTTACGCAACTGTTATTGGCATTCTGACCGGATTTTCCAAAGGAACTAGAATGGTGAACAAAACTACATACTGCATACTTTCACACTCAAATCCCAGCGTATTATCAGGATACTTTTATGGGGAATGTTTCTGTGACTTTTTTTCCCTGTACAACAATGAAAACTCAACTGTAAAAATGCTCCTGTAGAAGCAGCCACATATGCATGTAGGGAATGGCCACTTCAGAAACATGTACAAAATACACTCTTACAATGTTTTGTCTTTAAAAAAAGAAACTAAAATTCTGCAAAAAAAGCTTACTTGCTGGTTTCCAGGTAAGAGTTGTGTGAAAGGAGTATCAGGATACTTCTGACACTTCTAATATCAATCTGACCTCAACATCACCATTATGTATTAGACAAATTAGTAATATATCTAATATGCATACCCACAGCAGTTGCCAATGTGTTTCATGCCAGGAGCCATATTTAGAGCCTCTGGTTGTCTGAGACCCGCTGAATATTTTGTAAACTGAAATAAGACATTAATCTTGTTCTGGCCCATGATGTTTGCTAATAAGCACTGTACTCTGATTATCACTAATTCTTTAGTGGGAGTGGATGGATATTTAATTTCTGCCATCTACTTTTTTGTGAACTGTAGTATTTACACACAGACCACTGCAACTGACAATGTTCCCTTTGGCTCCTTAATGACATTCTCAGGATGCAAGCCCAACAGTGGCCACAGTCTGAATTCTAGTTGTCTAATGCATATTGTAATCATGGTATCATCCAGATTTTGACTGACCTTTGACTGCCACTAAAACCTGTTGAAAACATTACAGATTATATAACAATTAAAGATAATGGGGTTTTTAACAGTAAATAAGGACAAGAAATAACTACTGACTATAAAGTAGACTATACCCATCTTGTGCTGCTAATTTCAAATGCAATTCTCTCTAAACAAAGACTCCAGGCTATTGTTTTGCTCAGTGTTAAGTTGTGCATACTGAGCTTCAGTGGTGGGCGTTCTCACCTCTTTTCTGCCTCATGTTGGGGCCAGCATCACTGCGTCTATAGCCCGTCTCAGGGCTGGAGGAGTCCGACTGCCTGAGGGCCACTTTGCGCATATTCCTGCCAAAGAAAAGCACAAGACACACAACTCAGGGGCAGGAGCCATGCTGTTTTGCCCATTGACTGACTATTCTGCAGGCTCTGTGCAGTAAACAGCCATTCAGCAGTGCACTGAGATGGAACACTGCTGTGGGTGGGTGCACACAAAAACACGCACATATACATGTGCATGGAATACCTCATGGGAGCGTGGTAGATGTTCTCCGTGATCCTTTGATGGAGCTGACTTGCCTCTGCAAGAGAAAAAAGGATGCTCAAAGGTTAGGTATTTCCAGCTCCAAAGTGTACTGTATACATTTCTAGATGTAGAGATGGATAGAAATAGATTACCAAAGCAACGGACCATAACAAGATGTGCTGGTCTGTACACACATACAAAACTTAATAAATCCAGATAATATATATTGTATATACAGTTATATACACTGTCCAAAAATATTTGGACAGTGACACAAGTTTTGTTATTTTAGTTGTTTATGAAAATATATTCAGGATACAATTATATAATCAATATGGGCTTATATATGCAGACTCTTCGTTGTAATTTGAGAGTATTTACATCCAAATTGGAGCAAGGGTTTAGCAATTACAGCTCTTTAATTCGTAGCCGCCTCTTTTTCAAGGGACTAAAAGTTATTGGACAATTGACTCAGAAGGCTGCAAAAAAAACCCCAATAAAACAACAAGGCTGCATGGGCTCTTCCATCAGTAACCTGTCATCAATTAAGCAGTTAAAAGATCTGGAGTTGATTCCAGGTGTGGCGTTTGCATTTGGAAGCTGTTGCAGTGAACACACAACATGCGGTCAATGGAGCTCTCAAAGGAGGTGAAACAGACCATCCTGAGGCTGAAGAAAAAGAAAAAATCCATCAGAGAAAAGCAGAAATGTTAGGTGTGGCCAAATCAACAGTTTGGTACATTCTGAGAAAAAAAAGTGCACTGGTGAGCTTGGGAACTCAAAAAGGCCTGGACGTCCATGATCGCAGAATCCTTTCCATGGTGAAGAAAGACCCCTTCACAACATCCAGTGAAGAAAACTGTCCAGGAAGTAGGTGTATCAGTATCTAAGTCTACCATGGAGAGAAGACTAGAGTAAATACAAAGGATTCACCACAAGGTGCAAACCATTAATCAGCCTCAAAGATAGAGAGGCCAGAATCGACTTGAAACACCTGAAGAAGCCAGCTCAGTTCTGGAACAGCATTCTTTGGACAGATGAGACTAAGATCAACCAGAATGATGGGAAGAAGAAAGTTTGGAAAAGAATTGGAATAGCTCATGATCCAAAGCACACCACATCATCTGTAAAACATGGTGAAGGAAGTGTGATGGCATGGGCATACATGGCTTCCAATGGTACCGGGTCACTTGTGTTTATTGATGATGTGACAAAAGACAAAAGAAGCTGGATGAATTCTGAAGTGTATATATTTACTTTCTGCTCAGATTCAGCCAAATGCAGAAATGTTGATTGGACGGCGTTTCAGAGTACAGATGGACAATGATCCAAAACATACTGCAAAAGCAACCCAGAAGTTTTTTAAAGTAAAGAAGTGGAATATTCTGCAATGGCCGAGTCAATCACCAGATCTCAACCTAATTGAGCAGCGTTTCACTTCCTCAAGACAAGGCTTGAGGCAGAAAGACCCACAAACAAGCAACAACTGAAGACAACTACAGTAAAGGCCTGACAAAGCATCACAAAGGAGGAAACCCAACGTTTGCTTCAGGCAGTCATTGTCTGCAAAGGATTCTCAACAAAATATTGAAAAGTAACATTTGACTTAGGGTTATGTTTATTTGTCCAATTACTTTTGAGCCCCTGAAATGAGGAGTGTTTGCATAAAAATAGCTAAAATTCCTACATGTTTAATCAAATGTTTTTGTTCAACCCCTTGAATTAAACACTTCATTTCTGTTGTAGTGTTGTAATGTGGTGACATGCGGAGCCCAAATCATGAAGATTGAGTCACTGTCCAAATAATTTTGGACCTAACTGTATATAAGTTGTGTATGATGTAAAAGATTCAGGTCAAGATGTACTTATATGAGAGCGTGAAATGTGTAAAGCGTAACCTCTCACTTTCAACTACACTGTTTAACCTCAGATCTTACCAGTGACTAATTGTACTATGTATACTCAATAAGTGAGCATTAAACCTTTCATTTTCATCAGACATCTAATATATTTATTAAGTTTCCCTTTTTATTTATGTTATAACTGTTTATCAATTTTTGTTGAAGTGATCATTACCTTATTTAAAAATTATTCATAAAGTAATACTAAATTATGCATTAACCATTATACAGCAATTAATTTGGTACAATTTTGAGCCCTGTGCCTACACTATGTCTGCTGGTAATGTTAAAAGAAGTCTTAACAAAAGAATCATTTTCACAAAAGTTATTGTACATTTTTGTAAAGTTTTTTCCATAAAAACTGCTACATGCATGAACTTCGGTAAATCATCCAAAAAAAATGCATTTCCATCATTTCTATCTATTATTTGCACATATGCAAGGAAACATTTTCAATGGTGTCCTTATACTTTCAATAATAACGCATGGACAAAATGTATCCAATGTCAAAGGCAAAAAGGCCAAGTACATTGGGCCTACAGTGTTCAGACAAATAATGATTTTACACATAACAGTATAAAAAGAATCTGCAGAGATGAAAGCAACAGCTTAAAAACAGAGATAACAATCCACCCTCATTACCTTCCTGTTATGATAATAAAGGGATGCATTATAGAGGGCGTGTTGGACATCAAAACTGGAAGAGCTGGTTTACAATTTGTAGTGAATAAACATCATGGAACAATGACGCAAGCAGTACACCATTGGCAAAAAAGACACACCTCTACATGCCTCCAGCTGGCCTGTCAGTACTTTCCTGATCTCAGACACCCACATGTTCTTCACGTCCATGGAGGAGGCCTGAGACAGAACAAATTTTATATATTAATTGGAACAATCTGAGTGTGAGTCACAGAAGTTGCTTCACAGTGACACAACAGTGCCATCCAGTGCCCCACAAAAGAAAAACAGTGTGGCAAAAAAAGTATGCAGGGAAAACCCCTCAAAGCATTGTGCAATTTAACAAGCAGCAATACCAGTATTTTTGGAGGTATGCAAGAGAAAGCTTGTGTAGTTGTAGGTATAGGTAGGAATGAAGATAAGGAAATGAACATAACTATCACTCTTTTTCTGAGGTGAGGCTTTACCTGAATAATGTAGACCTCCTCTCTTCCATTGTACCAGATTTCAAACTTCTTAACGTCTCCCTTCACATTCTCTGTGATGCCAACAGCACTCATCTGACACAGAGCACATCCAATTGAATCTTAGAAATCTTCAAATGCGTTTAGTTAGTCACATTAAATGTTTTAGATCATCCAATAAATTTAAATATTAGTCAAAGACAACACAAGTAAACACAAAATGCATTGTGAAGGATTATTAAGGGCCCTGTGTGACTAAGTGATTGCCCCCCGTTAAAACATAACAGTGGTTCATCACACCTGAGTTCAATATCTCTAGCCACACCCAGGCCTGATTACTGCCACACTGGTTATCAATAAAGAACCTGCCTGACAAAGTGAAATAAAAAGATCATCAAAAGTTCACATCATGCCAAAATCTAAATAATTCAGGGACAAATGAGAAATAAAGTTAATTTATATCTATCAGTCTGGAAGAGGTTATAAAGCCATTTCTAAAGCTTTGACAGTCCAGCAAACCACAGTGAGAGCCGTTATCCACAAATGGCGAAAACATGGAACAGTTGTGAATGTTCCCAGGAGTGACTGGTCGACCAAAATGACCCCAAGAATGCAGCAAGTCGAGGTCACAAAGACACAAATATTAAACTTTTGGAAGGTGTGTGTCCCATTACATCTGGCGTAGAAGTAACATCACATTTTAGAAAAAGAACATCATACCAACAGTAAAATATGGTGGTGGTAGTGCAATGGTCTGTTTTGCTGCTTCAGGACCTGGAAGACTTGCTACGATAAATGGAACCATAAATTCTGCTCTCTACCAAAAACACCTAATGGGCAATGTCCCAATATCTGTCCCAATGACATCAAGCTGAAACAAACTTCTGCAGCAGGAAAATGATCCAAAACACCAGCAAGTCCATCTCTGATTGGCTGAAGAAGAAAAAATAGAAGACTTTGGAGAGACCAAGTCCTGACCTGAATCCTATTGTGATGCTGTGGCATGACCTTATAACTTTATCACTTTATCACACACAGGGTCAAGTAGATTTGGATTTTTTTCTCCCTTAACAATAAAATCCTTCACTTAAAAAAATAGTGTTTTTACTAGTGTTGTATTTGACTAATATTTACATTTGCTTGATGATATGTAACATTTACTGTAAGTGTGACAAACATGAGAAAAAACAAGAAAACAGGAAGTGGGCGAACACTTTTTCAAAGGTGTGTGCCGAGAGGTATTTGCTATGCCAGACATGCATAAATGTCCCACATGAGAATCTTAAAAAGCTTTTACAGGAAGATAATGAATCCTTTGAGACAACAGTGACAGTAACTATGAACACAGATGAAATTTGTGCTGTGCTTCATTAGCTTCAAAGTTGAAAAGGTGATTTTACTTGTGCCTTTATTCAAAAAGACACCTAATACTTCTCTTTTTTCTAAACAGACCAGATATTCACTTTACTACGATCATTTATTTGTAACATAATTTTTTTGTTAATTATAAACTAAATGTTAAGACTTAACAAATGAGCAGAGATCTAACAACACAGCAGGCCAGAACAGCAACAAAATTAGAAAAAGCAGGACTTTTGTACCTTCAATGAGTGCTTGAAGCTGTAGGAGGGGGATTTCTCATGGCCATCTGAGGTCTCTTCACGCTTCTTACAGAACAAAATCATCTTATTGTACAGGAAGAGGTGTCTCTGCATGGGCTTAAAGCGTGCCAGGTCCTTCACCTTATTGTGGCCTTTCTTATGGTCTGTCCATACATTGAAAGAGCCTTGCATGAGCAGCTTACCCAGGTCACTCAGATTACCCTTTACAAACATGGTGACAAAGAGAGAGAGCATTTATTTGTGTTGTTTTCTGCAAGGCTCGACAAAAAGAGGCTATTAGTCAAGATTGAAGAAAGACATGTGACAGTGGTGTAGAAGAAATAGCATAGTATACACGGAAAAGAAGAGCTTTCTCAAGATGTAATCCCTGTGCCAAGTCACACTTTCATCATTTTAATGATTCCAGAATCATCTACTTCAGTTTTTCTAAGCTATTCAAATATAATTACATAACTGCATAGTTAATTATGAAGACTCAGCAGGTCTGCCTTCCATTTTTTCGATTTTAATGTGATGCCAAGAAATACAAAACATGGTGATTCTTTGTACAGGCTTGAGTAAGTAGGCATCTAAAAAGAGTTTATGGTCCAACTGCTTTTGGCACTCCTGTATCAAAACACATTATTTATCTTTATTATTTATCATATCTTTCTTATCTTTCTATCTATCTATGTTTCTCTCTCTCTCTTATATATATATAATAACTAGTTTAAACCAGAAGTTCACATACATTTAACATAACGTTTTTAACAAAACCTTTTGTTTTAGGTTAGTTGTGATTTCCAAAATCATTTCCATTTGCTAAATATCAGAACAATGTGAAAGAGAATTTCTTACAGTATGTTTTATTATTTTCATCAAAGTCAGAAGTTTACATACACTTGCTTAGTATTTGGTATCATTGCCTTTAAACTGTATGACTTGACTCAAACACTTTGTGATTCCTTCCACAAGCTTCTCACAATAGTTTACTGGAATTTTGGCCCATTCTTCCTGACAGGACTGGTGTAACCGAGTCAGGTTTGTAGGACGCCTTGCTCTCACACATCTTTTCAGCTCTTTGAGATCAGGGCTTTGTGATGGCCACTCCTAAACATTGACTTTGTCCTTAAGCCAGTTTGTAACCAATATTGCTTAGGGTCATTGTCCATTTGGAAGACCCATTTGTGCGCTGGCTTCAACTTTCTGGCTGATGTCCTGAGATGCTGCTTCAATATTTCCAGATCCTCTTCTTTCTTCATGATACCATCTATTTTGTGAAGTGCACCAGTCCTTCCTGCAGCAAAACACACCCCCACAACATGATGCTATCACTGCTGTACCGCACAGAAGAGATTTTGTTCCAAGGCTTGAAGGCTTCCTTCAGTTAAATTTTAGTTTAATCAGAGAACAGGACATGCCTCCACAGGACATGTCCCTGTGTTCATTTTAAAAGTGTAATCTGGCTTTTTATGTCACTTTTGGAGTAATGCCTTTCAGCACATGTCGGTATAGGACTCATTTCACTGTGCATAATGATTCACTCTTACCAGCTTCAGCAGCATCTTCAGACAGACTTTAGTTTTTGTTATGGGGTTGATATGCATATTTCGCACCAAAACATGTCTCCGTCCTAACCAGATATGATGGCTGGACATTCCCATGGTGCATACACTTGCTTATAATTGTTTGAACAGATGAACGTGGCACTTTCAGGCATCTGGAAATTGTACCCAAGGATGAACCAGACTCAATTATCTTCCTGATATCTTGGCTGGTTTCTTTTGATTTTCCCATGATGTCACAAAAGGAAGAAGTGTGTTTAAGGTGCCTTTAAATTCATCCACATGTGTGGCTTCAATTAACTAAATCAGAAGCTTCCAAAGGCAAAACATCATCTGGGGTTTCCCAAATAGTTTAAAGGCATAGAAACCTTAGTGTATGCAAACTTCTGACTTTGAAGAAAGCAATAAAAAAAAACATTCTCTCACACATTATTCTGATATGTGTATACTTATTATACGTATTATATACTGATATTTGGAATTCCAACTGACATAAAACAGAAAAGGTTTTGTCTGATTTAATATCAGACAGTGAGGGGAAAATATTAAATGTCTTTTTATACAGTGTATCTAAACTTCTGGTTTCAACTAGTTATTTATACATATATCAATTGACCTTCATGGGTATTGACAAACATAATGTGCCTAAAATAATAACACAAAAAAATTGGATCTTTTTATGTCTTTATTGAGAACAACCATATACAACTCATATTGCTAGTTGAAAAGTATGTGAAGCCTTGAGTTTATGACCTCAAAAAAGCTAATTGGAATCAGGTGTTAGCATACCTAGAGGTTTGTAAAGGAAATAAGCTTAGAGGTGTGGACCAGAGCTACTTTGACGTTTTGGGTGTTTTGAGTTTGCTCCACATTTACATTTACAATTACATGAAGCTGGAAAGGGCAATAAAGTGATTTCAAATACTCAACCAGTTATTAATTCCAAGGCTTCACATACTTTTTCCACTAGTAATTTGAGTTTTTTATGGCTGTTCTCAATAAAGAGATAAAAAGATCAGAATTGTTTTTATGCCATTATTTTATGCAAATTATATTTTTCTATACCCTTGACTTTGACGAAGATCAGATTAAATTTTATGAAAATGAATGCAGAAAACCAAGAAATTCCAAAATGTTCTTGCCACTGTATGTATGTGTGTGTGTGTGTGTGTACACTGTATATACAGTATAGCCCAAAAGTTTGGACACACCTTCTCATTAAATAAGTTTTTTTATTTTATTTTCATAACCATTTACATTGGTAGATTCTCACTGAAGGCATCAAAACTATGAATGAACACATATGGAGTTATGTACTTAACAAAAAAAGGGTGAAATAACTGAAAACGTGTTTTATATTCTAGTTTTTTCAAAATAGCCACCCTTTGCTCTGATTACTGCTTTGCACACTCTTGGAGTCTTGAAGGAGTTCCCAGTGCTGTTTAGAACTTGTTGGCCCCTTTGCCTTCACTCTGCGGTCCAGCTCACTGTGGCATCTCATGGCAAAGAACTGTCTGAGGATCTGAAGAAAGGAATTCTTGCTCTACATAAAGATGGTCTAGGCCAGGGGTGTCTAATACATCAATCGCAATTTACCGGTCGACGCAAAAGATGAGTGAGAAGGTGTGTCCTTCTGAGAATGAGAATGAGAAGGTGTGTCCAAACTTTTGGCCTGTACTGTATATAGCCTTTTAATGGTAGATAATGATCTTCAATTAGTTTACTGTTTGTCACATGTATTCATGTTTTTTTCTTGTACACATTTACTATTAATTTAGGAAGAAATATTTGTTTGCATTCAATACCTCAAAGCCAGTGATGGCGATCTGGTGCATTGAATCATTTACTGACTTTATGATGTCCAGCATTGTAGCCAAAGCCTCCTCCAGTTCTGCAGTGCCTTCAGAATTCTTGCTGCATTTCAGCATCTCCTAACAAACAAATTAACTTTAGAAATGCAAAATCAAAAAACATCCCCCATGACTATATGATTTCTTCCCAAAGTCTTGCCTTCAACATGAGCTGGTACTTGGTGATTCTTTGTACAGGCTTGAGCAAGTAGGCATCTAAAGAGAGTTTATGGTCCAACCGCTTTTGGCACTCCTGTATCAAAACAAATGACATGTAATTACATTTTATGTATGACATGTTTGATAGTATATCATATGTTCATAGCCTTTTTATGGACCTACTTTTTGAACATGTATGCCTTGACAAACAGACCTTCCAACATACTTTAAAGAAGTATGCCACAAGTATCAAAGAAAAGCGCTAGAATAAGAATCCCATGAAAGCACAGTATAGAACATCAGGTATCACCTGAAAAAACATGCTGTCCCCACACTGCCTCCAGAGAGCTTCAGACCGAGGTTTATTTTGACAGTATTTCTCATAGATCTGTAACTCCTCTTTCTATGGGAAAAAACAGAGAGGCAGCCTTTCATTTCCAATCCAAGCAATACCCTTGACTCTAGTGTGTTGCATGGCCTGCAGTGTAAGCTCTTGCCCTCATCATAGCTTATGGCACTACTCACCCTTTTCAAAAAGCATATTCCTACTAACTCAGGCTTCTCCATGCAGTTTTCCAGCTCTTTGAGAAATGTCCTGCAAAAACGTGAGAGATCAAACAAGCAAAGTGAATCACATTACAGCTTTACTAGGTGATTATACTCCAGATCTATCAGTTCATGGGATTGTATGTCTGAGATGCAAACTTTCTGCTTATTTTGCATTAAGCTGCTTTCCAGGGTATTAGTATCATGACTATTATTATATCAAATTCCAAGACAACCCCATCACTCATTTCTATTGGTTCCCTGTGACAATGATACACAAACAATGGCCCTAAAGCCGACATAATATAGTGAAGGGAAGGCTCAAACTAAAGTTGTATTGTCAGGTTAACGTTTCAGCTTTTAGTGGAAGAGGATCATGCTGTGGTTACTGCTCAGAATGAGAGCCTGTATCATTTCCATAATGTTGTGCATGTGATTGACACACTACCACAACAGGTGTTGAGGATTTGCCTGTTGCTGCAGCCCCAGGGGCTCTTATGGATACCAATTGTTCTTCGGCTCTTTCAGTAACTCAATCGCCCTAACAGGCTCTTTTAGACTACCCTCAATCTGTCTCAAATGTTGTCGCTTCAAGTTGTGACAAAAAATACCTGAAAACATAGTGAGTAATCATTTAAAATTTCATTTTGTGCACTGAAAATATCTCTTTAAGCAGGTTGCCTTTGTGGTCATTTAAAAAAAGATTACATGCATCAGGTTTAATGAGGGTAGTATTTCCTTTCTTACACCCAAACACATTTGATGTTGTCCAAAACAGTTCAAAACGATTAAACTTTTTTACAGCTGGATCTTAAGCATACACTCTTCCTTCACACAGCTTTAACTATTTCTAGTATGAGTTTCCTCATATGAACATTCCACAACATTCCTATTAGGTTAAGAACAGGGCGTTAACGCTACCATTCTAAAACATAAATGTTATTTATTAACAAGAACATAAATTGCACCTTTAAAGTGCATTTATGAGACAATAAATAGCTGTTCATATACATTTAAAATTTAGTATTTAGTACATATTTTAATAAAAAAATACAACATGAAAGAAGTTCAAAAAACATTCAAAGCATTATAAATATGAGAAGGTATCACTGTTATGCACCTTCATAATGTATTCTCATATTGGACACATTTAAATTAAAGCTTTATTTTATTTTTTTAATAATTTTTTTTAACAGTATTAAAGATGAAAATGTAAATTTAATGTATAATTAAGAGCCTTGTTAATGCTTACTGAATGTGATATAAAAGTGCACTTAAAGTAAATCATTACCCTTTCATTCATCTTCATTCTCTTGTAGATAGAACAACTTTGTGTGCTTAGGGTTATTTTCCATGAAACACTTGAGATTCAAATGGGTTTACAAATTGTTTTAGTATTTGCTGGTACTAATTGTTCCATCAAAGATGACAAGCAATCAAGCTTTCTTCTTTCAACACTGCCATGCATACCAATTCTGTTCTTATGATGGTGAACTCATGGACATTAAAAGTAGTCAATATGTGAAAGGCCTTTGAGTTGTTTAGAAGTAACCTGGGCTTCAAGTAGGGTTCAGCTCTTGGACTGATAAATTATGAAGAACTTATGCATGACAGTGTGAAGAAAATGCCATATTTAAGTTCTCTGTGGAAAAATAGTTAATTTATTTTCACTTAGAAAATTAACAAAACATGCAATTTGATGAGAATGTTGAAATTGTTGTACAGATATATAATTATTTAGGGAAATCTGCCATTTCATTTCCATGCCATTGCCTCGTAGAGACCTACAATTTAATGCATGTGATACTTATTATCTTGAATCATAGAAAAGAGTCTAGAGCAGCAAGTGTTCTGAAACCATTGCTGTATTGCCTAAAAGAAGCAGTATTCTTTTAATATTTAACATAATCACACTACCTTCTGGTGAAACAAAATTAAATATAAATGAATTGTTAGACATTAAGATTTCCAAATTTGAGTCATCAACAGAGAACTGCATTTTCAATTAATTTACTTATTTTCTTTTCTTTCTCACTGAAACAGCTATTGTTTCAAAATCAGGAATATTCTACAGCCTACAGAAAGCGGACAACATGCAGGGTGCAAAACACATGTTGAGTTGTAGTGTGCAAATATCCTATATATCAAACTACACTGTATACAACTGTGGCAGGAATGTACACAGCTGAAATGAAGACTTGGGAAATACTTTGTTCTTAATACATCATCTTGTCCTTGGGGTATGTAAGCGTTAAAGGGGGAAGTCAGCTGTTCCCTTTGCTAGAACTGGGCATTGAAACCATGCAAAGAATGTACTGGGAGCATATGGCATGCAAATCAGATGGCACAGGACTGAAACCGGAGTCTGGAGTTATGTTTAAGGGCAGGCTGGGGTTGTATGTGAAAGTCGGTTATATACAATTAGACATTTTAGTATTTGTATGCATGCAAAAAGCTGAGTTCCCTTACTTATTGTGAAAGTCATAGATTTCAGCAAGGTTGCCAAAGAGCACATCCTTCTTATTTACCAGTGCTGATGGGATCAAATGAGACAGTTCTGAGTCATCTAACGATGCAGAATAACCCTAAATAGGGATAAGGGGCGGCAAACAAACAAAAACAATGTGAGAATACAATATTAAGAGCAAACAAATCTGTTACATACCTAAAATTCATAATTTTGTTTTCTTGAGATTTTTATACAAACCATATTTATAGTTTTTTTTAGAACATGCTAATAGTATGAAGCAGACTGAAGCATATTTGTCAGACCTGAGCATGTTTGCCTCTCAGGCCACCTTGGGCTCACACACAAACATTGACTCTTACACACACTCAGTACTGAAATACATCAGTACCACAATTGATAGTGTTACTATAGAGAAGCATATTACAATGTACCCAAATCGGAAACTATGAATAAACAAGGAAATGGGGCTTCTGCTAAAGGCATGTAACAATGCCTTCAGATGAACAGGCCTACAGTACATCCAGGGCAGAACTGAAGAGGGACATCAACAAGGCCAAGCTCAGCTACAAACTCAAGGTAGAGGAGTACTTTGTGAACTCTGACCTGACACGTGGCTGAGAATCCAGGCCATTTCTGACAGCGATGAATGTGTCCTCCCTCAATGAGCTGAATGACTTCTATGCTCATTTTGACAAAGACAACAAGAAAAAGACCAACATAACCCTATCTTCTGATGACTGCCATACTCTCACAGTCACTCAAACAAATGTCCATAACGCACAGAGCTCAATGCTCGTAAGGCTGCCGGCCCTGACGGCATTCCTGGACGTGTGCTTAGAGCATGTGCTGATCAGCTTGCAGGGGTCTTTACAAACATTTTCAACCTGTCCCCTGCCTAGTCAGCAGTACCAGTGTGCTTCAAGACCACCACCATAGTGCCGGTACTGAAACACTCATCACGATGTGCCTGAATGACTGCCGCCCTGTCGCACTCACACCTATAGCTATGAAGTGCATTGAGCGACTGGTCCTGGCACACCTGAAGAAATGCCTGTTCCCCACACCGGATCCTTACCAATTTGCCTACCGAAGCAATAGGAGTATCCACAGCGCTTCACTGTGTGCTCTCACACCTGGACGATAACAACACTTATGCAAGAATGCTGTTTGTTGGCTTAGTATTCAGTAGTCATTCCTTGCAAGTTGATCATTAAACTTGTGGATCTTGGTATCAACAATTCTATCTGTAACTGGATCATGGATTTCATGACCAACAGACCCCAGCATGTTAGGGTTAGGGTTAGACACCCACTACCCCATTCACATCAATGGCATGGCTGTTGAACGGGTTTCCAGCTTCAAATTCCTGGGGACACACATCTCAGAGAACCTGTCCTGGACAACCAACTCCTCCAGCCTGGTCAAGAAGGCCCATCAGTGCCTCTTCTTTATGAGGAAACTGAAGAAGAACTGTCTGCTGACACATTGGGTAACTTCTAACGTTGTGCAATAAAGAGCATCCTGACCAACTGTGTCATAGTTTGGTATGGGAATTGCTCTGTTGCTGACCGCAAGGCACTGCAGCAGGTGGTGAAAACCGCCCAACACATCACGGAGACTCCACTTCCTGCTATTGAGGACGTCCAAAAGAAGAGATGTCTACGCCAAACACACAACATTCTTAAGGACTCCTCTCATCCAGGCAACAAACTCTTCCAGCTCCTTTTCCAGAAAGCGCTACAGGAGCCTTCTGACCAAAACCAGCAGGTTTAGGAACAACTTCTTCCCAGCTGTCACACTACTGAACTCAGTCCCCCACTGAACCCTTCACATCCACACACACACTTAATCCTCTACACTCCTCATCCTCCACCCTTTCCCTGTACACACATAGCACACCTATATTGTATATATCTCTCTAAATATACACTGTATATTATGTACTTATAGTATTATTGTACACACATGTGAACAACTGTGTATTATTTATATATGTATATACATATCTATATATTTAACCCCACCTTTTTTACTCTGCTTTTAACTGTACATTCTGCATTTACCTGTACATACTGCATTTAATTGTACATAATCCAAATACTGTATTTATTGCACTTGCTGCTTTTTGCACTTCTGATTAGATACTAAATTGAATCTCGTTACTCTGTATTTATACATGTGTAATGACAATAGAGTGAATTGAATCTAATCTAAACAGGTAAAATGATCAGGCCCTGGGATGCCATATGCACGTTTGTCCACCAAAGCATAAAGATAACGATAAAGCAAAAGAATAAATAAATAATGTGATAAAGGTACCTCCATAATGCTTTGGAGCTCTTCAACAGAAAGTCTTTCTGTGTCAATCAGCTCATTCATAAAGCATAAAGATAATGATAAAGCAAAAGAATAAATAAATAACGTGATAAAGGTACCTCCATAATGCTTTGGAGCTCTTCAACATAAAGTCTTTCTGTGTCAATCAGCTCGTTCATAATGTGTCTGTGGAGAGAAGCAAAACAACCATTTAGTGTGTGAAGAAAATGGTCTTTACAGGCAGAACAGATAGAAGTAGCCATTATTTAGTGACTTATTTGAACCACAATATGCAAAACATAACAGAAAAATATAGAAGAAATCACATTTTCAAAAATGGTACAAAAACCTTTGTAGTTTGTTTGATATCAAAGTCACTAGTCTGTATAACTGTAGTCCAGCAGTTCCCAACTTTTTATGTCACACACCAACTTCTATATCCTGTCAAAGTTGACACACCATTCACCCTAAAAAAAAGGTGCAATAAGGCGGAATTACAGCACCAAGAATGCTGATTAATGTTTATAGTATTCAAAAAGTGAGAGTGAGTGAAAGTGAGGAACATACACATTTTATTATCACCAGATGGGGGAAATATATGAGAATATTTACATGAAATGTATTTATCTTTTATCATAATTAAAATGGAAAGTTTAGCCTGTAGCATTGCAAAGTATATTTTCACATCTATAGCTAATTTGGACTGATCCGAATTACAATAATAACATATGTTGGTTACCTTGGATAATTTTCTGAAGTGAAAAGAAACCAAGAGAAATGTCTTTAAGTTTACAATCTCATCAACTGATTCGGGTCTGAGTATAGCAACTACCAACTACAGGTGTGAAAACAATAAGGGCAGATTATTTCTGTGAACCAATAAACCAGCCTCCCACAAGCAAGATGTTGAAAATGGCAGGACAGCTCTCAAGTTCCAGTATGTGATCAAAGCCCCAATATCACAGAGTGGCCAGTTTTAGTTTCTTCATCAGCTACTCCAGAGTCTAACATATGTATCTGAACTTTTCACTTCACTGTAGAGTAACGATTACAATACAGTGAAATTGTGATACTTTTAAATGGCTGTGATCTTAAAACACATAAAAAAAAACTTTTAGATTTTTTAAAATTGTCCCAGTTGCTACATAATATAAGGCAACTGAACTTGTTGTATGAACCTTCCCACAAATTCCCAAGCATATAAAACTTTTTCCTCCCAATATTTCAATAGTTTCTTGTATAAATGACCAAGCATGTGCACAATTTCAATATAAGCACCAAGGCCTTGACTTTAGTACATCTAAAAGCAAGTAAACATATGTTTAGGTTCTTCACTTTGCATGGGATGTGGACCCTTAAAAAGTTATGTTTTTGTACTCAGTGGTCACATAATAAACATGATAAACAGCTAAATTTTAATTTTACACTGTTTTTAAAGCTTAAATAAGTGTATCTGCCACAGTTGAAGTGCCTCCTTTTGTATGGTCTATTGCAGCTGAGGAGATCCTTACTGCCAAGATCAGCAGACTGTGCTTCTAGTTTGCTTTCCCCATGTCCTTTCACTAAGCAGTATTTGTAGAGACAAAAAACTGTGACACTAAAACTTGTACAGTAGCTGATGAACTGCATGGTTTCTGCTCTTAGATTAAACCACAGCACTTTTTGTGTAGAGTATAGAATTTCACATGGAAATGAAAGTCGCGCTTTAAGCAAAACATAGTGACTTCAAATAGAAACACCAGCAAAATGATAAAGACTTCATGACAGGTAGTCTAGTGACATGTGAAACATTCTGGGTACAATACAGACATGTCCACACAGGCATAGTGCATCTCAGTTTCTATGTTAAAACTCTGAAGATCACCTGCTCAGTCAGAGTCAACAGAAAGTTGAATGTCCGGTAAAACCAGTTTTCTAGCAGCCAGCGAGACCATAAAGAGAGAAAATGTGCCTACTGAATTAACCTAAGACCTTTAGACGTAGTTGGATTAATAAGAAGAGATTAAGAGCTCATTTCAAGGGGTTGAAAATTCATTCAATTTTGAAGTCACATTATTATGTTGGGAGGGATATAGCCTGATGCCTCTTTCTGTTCCCTTAATGTCCTTCAATGTGGTTACATGTAACTTGAACTGATGAACTGTAGCCTGTAACTAAACAAAAACAAACCAAAGATTTAGCTAAAAACCTCATTACTAAATATTTCTATAACTATACTAAATGTAAAAAAATTTTTATTTAGAATTTAGTTCAAATTTGGCTTAATAATGCCTATTAGTACCTAATATACTAATTATAGTGATCCTTATCTGTTTTTCTATGCCTTTCATCATGTTGCAGTCGTTTTGGCGACACTGTGATGTCTGGTCCTGACCATTACCCAGTCCCAGTATTACATTCCATTCCATACATTTTGAAGTGGGCAAATCCTCCTCTTTTATAAGGAAGTTTAGCCCAGCCTCATATGCTCAATTTGAACTCCCCACCCTCATATGCTCAATTTGAACTCCCCACCCTCTTCTGTCCCTCCCAGAAAAGAGAGAGACTCTGGCTCCAACAGCAGTCACATGTTTACCAGCACTCAGAGCACAACTGTCAGCTTACAACAAGCTGCTATGGATCATCCTCAAATCTGACAAACTGGGAAAAAGGACTTCTGACAGTTTAAAAAAAAGCATTCTTCACAGAGGATGATTGGCTGACACTCTGGTAAGTTACAGATGAGGGGAAGGGGCGGGAAAGGCACTTTTTAATTTTTTTTTATTGTTTGTTTTTTTTTTTTTTGCCACAGCTTAACTGTGAGTTAATTTCATGGCAAAAACCAGACAGAGTATGTGATTACTGTAAGATGAACTTAAACTTTACATCACCTCTACATTTCTCAAGCCTTGGAGTGTACATACTTTTTTTTACTGCATTCTTATGAGATTGTACAGGTTGGAGCAGGAGGATTTTCCACAACAGCCACTCCCTTGTCCAGATAAGTTCCTATAAGTAGTCTTTTAAGCATGGAGGACATAGATCGTATGACGAAAACTCCCTGACAATATGTTAATACTGAATTATTGGAGTTTTAACAACATTACTTTCTTAACTTTTAGAGCTTGTTGCTCTTAGAGCTTTCAGCTTGAATATTTAGCTGAGCAAAATGAAAAAGGACTGCTCTTCTGTCACATGGTTGTATCAATAGTCTACTTATGGACAGCACTCTTGTCCAGCTATCATTTAATCACTGAAGTAGCATTTCCTAATTACAACAGCATTTCAGAAGGGAATCCAAGAGGGAAATATAATTCAAAATATTCTGGACTTAAAGATGTCATGTAGAGTTGTATGTGGTATATGAGACACTATTAGCCAAGACTGCGCAATGGCTAGTGTGAAATGCTTTATGTGTAATTATGTAGTATTTTTAACTGAGGGACAACCGAAGGACAACCCAATATGAGAACTATGAAGCTCTCAAATATGAGGAGCCTATATATATATATCTATATCTGTATCTGTATCTCTCTCTCTCTCTCTAATAT
>JBBIGC010087975.1:0-10197 GCA_037576955.1 Lepidarchus adonis
CTATCTATCTATCTATCTATCTATCTATCTATCTATCTATCTATCTATCTATCTATCTATCTATCTATCTATCTTGTTTTAAATTATTGTAATTTACCCTTGAGTTGTTAAATGTAATCAATGCTGCAAAAAAAAAATATATTTCTTAGAAGCTCAGAAAACAATGTGACTGATTATAGTTCACATGTGATATTAAAACGTGTGAATGGGGTCTAATGTGCATGGTGTTTTCTAATGAATCAACCCAGTTTTTAAAATGCATATTGAATGAATTGTTCTATCAAGGAAAACAACCCAAACAAAAAGTGGAGGCTCTTTAACCTCGTTTAGAAAGTTAAACACAGCAAGATCTTTATTTAGAGGTTTTATAAGCAACTAAAATGGTTCTCTTTTGACACCTTCATTTGTGAGAGTGTCTTTAATTTAAGAAGCAGTTATTTGACTTATTTCAGTGTTTCTTTTGCTGATTGTGAGAGTGTGAAGGCTATATGCTGACTCAACCTAACCCAACCCAACCTAAGAACACTTCAGGTTCTAGGAAAGGGCTGCAGCTTCAAGCCTGAAGGATCATACATTTGAATGCGGTAATCCTAAACTGCTACTGAACAGCATGTGTAGTGTTTTTCAGTTTTCAGTCCCATTAGAGCTTACTGGTACATGTCTGTGGAATGCTAAAGCAGTGCGTCTGTGTTTGAAGCCTGACCTCAGTGTTGAGGCCTAAAAACACACCTATGCCTTTTGTGGAGACCCCTCTGTTAATTTCAGCCTAGAGCTTCTCCTGCCTTCTTGCCACCCCAGGCAACAGACACCTGCCCCCATCTATCTGAACAGAGGTTTCAACACGTTTTTGAAAAAAACTTTTTTATATCGACATATTACACATTGCTTCACAATTTAGGGTAAAGTGAAGTGAAGTCATTTTTGAAAGAGTGAAAACATTACCGTGTTTATTTGTGGACTCTGTCTGCCTGTGTCTATAGTATTGGCCATAAATTGGAAATGTTTGACATAGTGATTTACAACCACTTTCACATCCAGAGGCAACTGCCAATTTGTCCTTTGACATAAATTGTACATTTTTGTTCAAGTTATCCAAACTGAATGAGTGTAATTCACTACTAGTACCTACTAATGAGTTCTGATTACTTACCCAGGACGTAATAGCAAACTAATGATTAGAGAAATAAACTATGTTAGTTACATTTTATCATAACTGAGACATTTCTGAATTTTTATACTCACATACAAATGTAAATGGAATGAATAACTAGCCGATAAACACTTACATTTGGCTGCATCCACTTTTACTGTACAGTAAATATATATTTTTTTGGTTGTTACCATTTAAGCAATGATATGAGGTATGCAAACATTTAAAGGTGTTTTTTTTTCATTCTGCCAAACATGACTGTATAAATATCTATAACTTTTCCTCTGATTTCCATCCATCTTTGGAGCTGGCAATTTCATATAATGTAAAATTATATAAAATTAAAGTTTTTTTTAAATACAAAAATTAAACCAAAAAAAAAAAGTTGACAAAAGCTATGATATGCTATGACATTTCATATGATCGTGTCATGGTCTACCTGTTGTGGTTCCTCTCTGCGCTCTCTGCATCAGCTTGATCATTTTGGAATCGTTGTATGTGCCATTCTTTCTCCTAGACTAGCTCCACTTAGACACTCCTGCCTCATATCCACAATTCAATGCTTTAGTATTTGATGGAAACACTACCATCACATCTCAGCACAAGAAATTAAGGTTTGCGTTGGGAGTGAGGAGGATGAGCTGGATTTAAAATGAGCATATCATAGGGACAGCTCAGGTTTGGAGACAACATCAGAGAAGCAATATTGCGTTGATTTGGACGTGTGTGGAGGAATGAGGCTGAGTATATTGGGAATAGGATGCTGAGGATGGAGCTGCCAGGCAAGAGGAGAAGAGAAAAGAGAAGAAGAGGTTTATGGATCTGATGAAACAGGACATGCGCGCGTTTGGTGTGAGAAAGGAAGTACTGAGGACACAAAGAATTGAAAACAAAGGCTCCGCCATTGCGACCGCTAACAGGAGTAGCAAAAAGAAGAAGACTACCATCACATTAGTATTACTCCCTGCTAGATAGATCTTAAACTGCCCTTGTGAACTTCTAACATCCATCTTGAAGCAATAAGGCGGTCATGGGCTCACTTACACACACCTACTCTACTGTATAATGTTTCTGTATCTGCTATCTAGTGGGGCAGTGGTGTCCTAGTGTTTAGGACTTTGCCCCTGAGATCAGAAGGCCGCAGGTTCAAGTCCCAGTGGGCAGTGGGCACCACTGAGGAACCCTTGAGCAAGGTACCGTCCCCACTTCACTGCTCCCTGGGTGCTGTTGATAGCTGCCCACTGCTCAATGTGTGCATGTGTGATGGATTAAAAGCAGAGGACACATTTAGTTGTGGTCACTGTGTGCAGTGGTGTGTTCACAATGATCAGAAATCACGAATCACTAATCTTGTACCACAAATACTGTTAGCTTGTCAGATCTCTGTTAGCCTTTTAGCGTCCACCTTGGATTTGAATCTGAGAAAAGCTTCCCTAGTTCCTCTCAAAGCTGGTGTTGGTAGAAAACTTGTCCTGCCTCTGTTGCCCTCTGGTTGGTCATTAAGGATCCAGGCTTTGATCTGTGGAAATCTACTTTGTGATCAAATCTGTATTAAAAAGCTCCTTGACAATTAGCTTAGGTTTGATTTGGCTTTATATCATCAAATGTTTTAACAAATTAGCATAGAATGGTATTTTCTGCACAGAAATCCTATGAAATATTAAATGATTGCTAATAATTTATTACTAATCCAGAGGACAGTTTATACATTGTCTCTTATTTCACCAATACGCTCACTGAGACTCAGCTGTCCGTGCAATAATTGTGCAACTGAGTAAGCAAGCTGGGTCAGGAAGTGCACATTACAGTAGTTTACATAGCTTTAGCCCTGATCTGTAAATGGTGCTTTGACTAGATCCATTCAGTTATTTGCTCTCTTGTTATGAAACCCAGGATGAATAAGACTCACCTCCATAAAGATATAATCAGAGATTACACACGAAACTGCTTATTAGGTTTTTCCTATGAGTTGTTTGCTTTTGCGCAATATGTAAATACAAGCTGTTTAATGTTTTCACTCTTTTGTGGTATCTGGTTTTTAATTAAAACTATTCAGCAGATCTATAGAGTACACAAGATAAATGGTATAATAAATTTAAAATTGGAGCAAATAAATCAAGTCTTTGAAAAATAATGAGATGGATATTGTTTTCTGTATGGAAGAGACTTTATTAATGATACTTATTCTTTTTTTCTTCTGTGAATCAGAATCCGGCTAGTTTCTGTCTGATTGAGGTAAATAGCATGTGAGTATATTTATTTATGTTGCAAAGTTCAAACCTCATTTTCAGAAAAAAAATCAGTGAAGATATTTCCAGTGTTTAATATAAATACTTAAATGTATTTTGTAAATATAAACAAATATCAAGTTTGACATATGTTTTTACTGTTATTTTACCTTAATGAACTCCAAATCAAAAGCCAAGGTTACTCAAAGTAAGAAAATTGTGGAATTTAATTTTTGTAATATCCAGGTGTAGATAAGAATGTGAAAATGTTTTTATTCCCATACTTTTGTCTATTTTAATTTTCTAAAATTAAACTGGTAATTCAAGCACATACACATAGTTTTGCAGATCATTTGGAGCAGGCAACCAGCCCAGCCAACAAGTCCAACAGTGTTTCCCAATGAGTTATAAATGTTTATTTATTTTTTAATGTATTTTAGTTTGTGACTATCATTTACTTTTCCTGATTTTTTATGGCCCTCCCTCCCTCTCCTCCAAGGATGTTAAAGCAGTCCTGCAGCTACAAGGAGGCTCTTCAGACCGTGTCTTTACAGTCTGAAAGGAGGTCTGAGTTCTTCTGAGGGGGTGTACAGTATGTCAGAGTAGAATGGATAGATGGTCTGACTAAGTGTGGAAGCAGTGTTGACCTAAATCTTTTGTTTTTACTTTGTCAAGTATGTTTTCTCCCTTGGTAGATATGTTGTGTGAATTTGGGGAGAACTCACTTTAAATCAGCATGGTTAAAATCACCAACAATAATGTGAACTGCAGGGTTATTATTTGTTGTGGGTTGATGGTTCCATGTAGTTTTGTCTAAAACTGCGTTAGCAGGTACTCCAAGTCAGGAGAACAGTGAGAATCTGAAGCTGTTGTGGGCAAACATGAATAACCCACCACCTTTCTGCCTACTGGAGTCTTTGATCCCAGTGCTGGAAGCTCAAGGAGAAGAATCAGTATCAGCAGCACATCCTGCTCTAGACTGATGAGCTGCCAGGACTGGAGAACATGAGTCTGAAATGGTTCTGGGTCAATGTTTGGTGAGAGAGCATGTGTGATGTGATGAAGGTGTGGTGAAGATCCAGTATTTGAGGCAGAATGGAGACATTCCTGCATAGTTCCCTGTATAAACTCTATTAAAAATTTGGATGTTTCACATCTGTGTGTCTTTGTGTATTTAAGATTTCAAATTTGATTTTAATTCAGTAAAAAATATGAAATTTCAAAATGTGTTATTGGTGGTACAGGTCAGTGTTTGTGCATTGATCTCTAGCACTCATATTACTGTCACCATGGAGGTCTTCTCCCTCTTCCTCCATAAGTATTTCTGTCAGTGGGAGCTGGGAAGCACTGTTCATTGGCTGGAGCAAAAGCCTGTGAGATGGAACACAAAATAGAACATCTGCATTACTAAAAACATCTACACAACATTTGTATCTCCAGGTTTAGGTTTTGAGCCAATCGGGTGCTTTCTGCAGTGACTGTACAGACTGTAATGTCTCTTTCTCGGACTCTCAATGAGAACCTCAAAAAAGTGGACTGTGAACTCATTGATCCTCATAATGGGAAGATATTTCTCATCCCTACCTGAGCAGGACGTTCTCTCGCTCTTCTCCATTCCTGATGCTGAAGCAATTGAGCTGCAATCTGGGGTCTCTGAAAATGAAATATGTATTTGTTGGGACAGTTCTGGTCAAATCTTGAAATGAACGGCTGTGGGTCAATCAGGACTCAACAATAATGATGATGGATAGAACCATTGGCAGAACAGAGGTCTTTCAGCCCTGCCCTGCACCCTCTCTGGTCTCCTACGCTGATAGGACTGAGTTTTCCATAATCTGTCAGGAGCGATTGTCCACTCTCTACACTTTTCTTTAAGCTGTAAGATGTGTTTACCTTCAGTTTGAAAAGATGTGGTGGAGCTTTGCATTAAACACATCCTCACAATAACCCTAACAGTGTTGGTGTTATTGTGTGATTGGCAGAGTCCTTCCTAGTGGGTGGATATTGTTGGAAAAAATCTGCCAAGTGGATTGAATTTGAGTTTGGAAAAGTGGGGAATTTTGAAATGGAACAAGGGTTTTTTAAATAAAGTCCAATTTTAGTTTTTACTTTGATCTGTGTAAGATATTGCTTTAGTCATAAAAGTACTGTATATGACTAAAGATCAGTTTTCTTCCTGTTGCAAAATATGTATTAGTTAATGAATTCAAGGTTGATATTCAGGTGATTTAAGCAAACTTTAAATTATTATTAAGCTTATAGCCATTGACTTCAAGTGTGTGAAAGAGAGCTTATACTGTACACCTTCTTTTCAAATCCATAAGTTATTAACTAGTGAATCAGAATGGAAGGTGTTAGCCCTGCCATGTTAATAAAGCTATGGGCGGAGGTAAATGTAGACGGGTCAGAGTTTATTGATTTTACATCTGTGCTTTTGCGCTGGGAGGCGTCCTCTTAAACGCAAGTAAAAGCTGTTTTATGTGTATTTGACCAAGGACTTTTGCGACTAGTGCAACGCCCGTCTGGATGTCTGTCCTGCAATGGACAGTGGCAAAGCAGTTTAGCAAATGCGACGCATGTGGTCAGGATGATTAATGAAAGTGTGACATTCGCACTCAAGTCTGGAGTAAACTTGACTCACACAGTCTGTGAGGACCTTCTGATGTTCACAATAGAGTCCAGGCCTGTACAGAACTTCTATTCACTATTACTTGGCTTTTTGTTAGGTGGATGTGGACCTGAACACTGTAGAAAGCAACACTGCAGTGAATTCTGTTAATGCCATTGAGCCACTGAATGAATTCCTAAAAATTGTACAAAAATAAAAGTTCCTGAAGGTTTCTCTCTATTCTGCTTAGTTCTATGTAAAGTGTTTCATTTGTTAAGAATATTTACATTATCTGAAGGTACTTTAAACTGGTTCTCTTACCAAAAAAAACTATAAAAAGCATTACTGTATCTCTCCAACAATAGGCCGCCCCATACTATAAGCCACAGAAAATGCTTATTTATGTTTTAAAACTCCTAGATAAGCTAAGATAAGATAAGTTACTGAATTCGATCTGCATTAATAGAATCTAACTTCACAGAAGTCACAGAACAGGACACATTTGAATCACTATAGGCCCTAAGTTCTAAGGCCTTTTGGCAAAGTCTGCAATATGAACAAAATGGTTTGTTCCCCCATCAAGGACACAAAGCGCTTTTAAACATAAACACAACAGGTAAGAGCACACACACAGAGAAGACAATCTAAATCACGCAAACAAAAACACACACCCTCACAAAACAGGAGCACGTGTCAAACAAAATACTTTAACAAACCTCAACATGCGTCAGTGTGCGTCATGTCACATGGCTCTTAATACACCCATTGACACGGCCATGACACACCCATTAACAAACCCAATATACGCCCATTCATGTCCACCTCCATAAAAACCACACACACCCATCTTTATGTGGGCTCACACTTAAAATCCATTGGGAGGTCTGAGTCACATGCTTCTCTTTCTTTCTTTTTTCTCTGGGGTCCCAAAACAGGAGAATTATGATTTTGTAACTGTAACTGTAACTGTAATTTTTCTCTCTGTCTGATAAAGTCTTTGAAATCAGTTTGGCGACCTGACCTCTTTCAGAAAGGATTTGACACAATGAGCAAATTAAAACATCACTTGACACACCCCTGGAGACCTTTGCAGCTCTATACCAGTGACGACAGCACAAATCGAGTTGTTTGGCATTGACAACAACCTTTACAGATGTGAGTTTGAAGGATTTGAAGAAAGGTATATTTGCTTTGCGTTGCTTTTCATACTGTTCGTTACTGCAGTAAACAGTACATTTAAATTCAACTAATCACTTGGCGATGTCGTCTTTTTGTGACTGAATTATGGTTTTACCGAATGTGTTCCCATGTTTTTAGATAGGCCGTCCAATTTAAGGAAGCCGCACCCAATACCAGGTTTGTAAAACTCATGAATATCATTGGAGAAATATGGTACTAAAAACCCTTTCTATA
Source organism: Lepidarchus adonis (assembly GCA_037576955.1). Lineage (NCBI taxonomy): Eukaryota > Metazoa > Chordata > Actinopteri > Characiformes > Lepidarchidae > Lepidarchus > Lepidarchus adonis. The sequence goes on from JBBIGC010087975.1 coordinate 7,400, forward strand.
GCACCACTCAAAATGAACCTTTTTCTTTACACAGTACCAAAGTTTAAATTACCTTTTTATTAAAATACCAGATATTTCAGCACTGTAAATTGGAAATTTTTCAAGACAAGAAAAAAATACTTCTAATGTAGTGTTTTATTTCTAGATGTTCATTAAGAAATAAATACACAATGCAAAGAGCATTAAAACAAAAACGTAAAACTATAAAGACCATCAAAACTGTGAGACTGTCATTAGACAGCGACAAAAGTCTGCACACTTTTCTTCATCTGAGGTATAAAATAATATCTCCATACATTTACAGTAGAGACATAAACGCAAGTCTTACACTTTTTTATTGGTTACCTCATTGGGCCTGCTGCTGCTGCTTGATTACAAAGCTCAAACAAACCACTTCAAGCTGTTTCCACTTCCAATTGTACTGGCTGCTGACAGTGTCTGTCACCCACCCTTTTTCTAATGGTGAGGACAGGTGTCAGACTTCTTTAATGTTTACAATAGCCACCCACACTAATCCAGCAGCCCTTTTAGCATGATGCCATGAGTGTGATTTTATTATTGGGTAAAGTCTGGAAGTTGTATCCCAGATCCAGCACTATTTTCAAGCTGGAATTCAAATGTTTACTCTCTGTACCAATGTAAATGATGAACAATAATACAATAATGGTGTAACATTTTGACATGGTATTTTGAACATTTGATGCAACCTAGAGTCAAAGCAGTGATGAACCATAGATGTGAAGCCTCTAAAATCCTGATGCCTGAGACATCCTATGATCATACGTGATTTTAGAAAAGGTTTAAGGCTAAATTAAACTTATTTTAAATCTATCCAGAGTAGAGGGGTGCAAGGTGAAATATAGTTTTTTCCTAATTGACCTAGTTTCTTCAATAAAATTTAAGAAACATGAAGTTCGTTTAGTTGCCAACCACCCTGAATGGCTTTGTTATATCCTCGTGTCTAAATAATCAAAATTTGAAAAGCAGATGAAAAAATTCATTTTAACTGATAGCCTGAAATCTCTCCTTTATTGGCGACAATACCATCCTCCCATGATCATAATAATGTGGAATTTTATTACTTTTTCAGAAAATGACACACAGGAGATATATTTGTTATGTGATAAAATCACAACTCACAAAACGGCAGCATGTCATTGCTGTCATATCCAAAACTCATAGCTTTGAATTCTTGCCATGTGTTCACAGTGTGAACATTTCATGAGGAATGGTCCAGTAGAAATGGCAAAAACATTTGTACATTTTAGGGTTCTCTTTAAATCAACCCAATTTAGTCATCTCCAGTTTCCCCAGCTACAGCTAGGACTCCAACAGGCACATGATGACCTCAAAACTGGGAGGGCAAAGACTAGCATGAGCTTTCTCAGAGTCAAGTGAAGTGCCATCTTTTCAAATTGCTGCTATAGCAAAGGCAGCACTGATTACCAGCTGAATGTTGACTGCCAACTGACTCACTGCCAAATGACCACTGACTGCCAATGCTGAATGCCAGTTAACAGTTAACAGCTAACAGACGCCTGGACTGGCTAGCATCACACACTGAGTGGGGCAGGACCATCCTGTCTACCCAGAGAGACCAAAGCCTAATGTGCTCTAATAGATTCTGGCCCACGTATGGCTGTGGCATCACCAGGAACTCACAATCTGTGGATGATAATGCTTAAACAGTTATGTCAATCCCTTAGAGTGCATTTCTAAGCACACTTTTGTGTCCTTCTCTTGCAAAGTAACAATTTCAGAGATATGGCAACAATATTACACTCCAACAATATACTTATACTTATAACAACTATACATAACTGACAACAAAAGCTTCAATGAGCTACAAGAAGATTTGACCAAGCTGATTGTTTAAAAGGAAAAGTACAAATTTAAATATTTATATGGATATATAAATGTAAATCATGTAAATATAACTCTAAACATAAATGTAGCCTCTATAATGTAGCTTGAATCAATCAAAAATAATAAACACTAATTGTAGCCATTTATTGTTGATGAACATACAGTCCATACAGTCAAAAAAAACTGCCCTCATACAATGTTTTATTTTTGCAAACAGTTTTTACAACAAAGACATTTGTCATATTTACAATTCAGTTCCCATATATTTAATCAAGTTTTGCATATAAATAACAAAAACCCCTCTAGCAGTACCACTGTAACCCACTAGGTGGCAATAGCCCACGAGCTGAAAAAACGCTGCTATGTGTTAATTGACTTTGATTAGCATGACTAGCTTAAATTACTACTGCTGTCTGCATGCGTCAGTGTGAGCTTACTGTGGAACGTCAGGTCAGGGTGAAAGTCAAATCTGTCCCAGAGTACAAGACTAGCCAGCCCAACACTAATTCAAGGAGTGGGGTCTGATTACAGGTCTGGGATTAAAACTGTCTCCCCAGTTGAACCCCAGCCCGCCCTGCCATAGTATCTGTGCTTTCTTGGACAGTCCTCGTATACTAGTGAACATGGGAATTTCCCTTATAATTTGCCCTCAAACTGAAATTCAGAAATAAAAGCACTGTGATGTAAAAGAGTTGTGATGTTTAGCCAGTAACTACCTTCTCTGATATCACACTGTGAAATTCATATGCCAAATTACAGTAGTATTTGTAATATTACGCTTCACTTCAGTAAATAGGCCATTTTTAGAAGTCAGCAACCAAAAATATGCATGCAGTTACATGCAGTATTAGGTGTTGAACACATGTGGAGTTATGTACTTAACAAAAAAGGTGAAATAACTGAAAACATGTTTTATATTCTAGTTTCTTCAA
>JBBIGC010088015.1:0-10197 GCA_037576955.1 Lepidarchus adonis
TGTATATATATATATATACACACACACACACACACACACACACACACACATTACGTACAGTTAACTCGCCCCTATTGGTCCAGGCCCTAAATTTTGCCAGATGTGGGATTGGCCAGCTATCGTAATGTAAGAAATTGCATGGAAGGAAATCTGTCCTGCATCCTTTCATTGCGAGAGGCGAGTTTGGTGAGATAATGGCGTCTGACTGTGTATATATATATATATATACACACACACACACACACACTCACTCTTGAGGTACGTTCAAAATGTTTTACACTTTTAGATTTCGGTTTCGAAGGTTTCTGCACATTTCTTGTGCCAGATTTAACTCCTTCCATCTGATTCCACCTTTTTGGAGCCCTCGCGCTTTAAGGGGAGGGACATTGTCATGTGGTGATGATGTAAAAGCAGTGGTGCATCAGTAGCTACACCCTCAACCAAAATATTTTTTTTCTGATGACATTAAAAAGTTGGTGCATTGCTGGGAAACCTGCATCACAACTGAATGTGATGATGTAGAAAAGTTATTCGTTTCGAAGGAGATTTTTTAAAAAGTGCAGAAACGTTTTGAACGTCCCATGTGTATTAATGCGTGTTTATGAGCAGCTGAGCTGTAAATGTGTCCCCCTACCAGACATACTTTGAACTACTTAAAAACATTATATAAAGCTGTAATTTAAAGGCACACTACTGTCCGGAACCTGTATAAAGCTATTCGGTCCATATGCATATAAATGTACACATTTAAAGTAATATTTTTTACATTTGAAATGAGCAGTGCACTGTAATCCTACTGTCAGGGGTTTGGAGGAATGAACACATTTGTGGGCAAAGCTTGGACTTGTTAATTAGGCTTGTTTAACCAATGAGAGCCATGTGGTAAACAGTTTTAACTTTGTGCTGTACTTTATGAAATCACAGCATTTCGCCTTTTATTTTTTTCTTCATTCACAAACTGTCCACTAGGTGGCGATGCATCTGTGAGGTGTAGCCACACTTCTGGTTATTTAATCAACCCAAGCCTTGTAAACGTTTTCTCTCTGTGTAGAATTTAGCTGCCCAAATCCCATTGGAGGGTCGCTGATTGGCAGTTCCCCTCCTTAACCACACGGAACCAATGGAACCGGTGGGTTTTAGCAGGAACAGGGAAATCACCAAACTTCTGGACAGTGACCCTCCAGGACTGGATATGGGTGACTGTCATTTCAGTTTCAGGCTTAGGGATGCATTGATGCCGAATTTGTGTGTCAATTCAAATTTTTTATATTTTTTATGCACATATCATCTGCTGATTCATGGCTCATATGTATTTCTATAGACTTAATGAGATCAAATGAGATAAATGAAATTATTTGAGCTGCATCACTGTTATGCTTCTCGATGATACAAAGAATGCCTCAAATATCGCTCTGCAATATCAGATAAATCAATCCAAAGTTCAAGCAAATATGATTCTGATGTTTCATGCATCCCAAATTTGGTTCATCGCTCTGTGAGGCTCTGAACTACGCAGTGTTGTATTTGCGGCATTGCGAGGAAGTCATGTTTAAGTACCACCCTTTAAACCAGGGGAGCTCAAATCAGGTCTTTGGTGGGCACGGTCGTGTTCAGTTTGGTAGATCGCCCCCCCACAACACTCACTACACCGCGAGGTTAGCAGGTGTGTTTCAGCGGGGAGGTCGCCAAGCTCAGGGACACCTCCAGGGCTTGACTTGTGCGCCATTGTTATTTACCTTTGTTACTCTCTTGACCATGGTGTGTCTCCTCCATGAGCGATGTGATGGGGCATTAATTTCTCTGTCCATTTGAGTTACATATCGTTAACCAAAACTGCCGGTATCAGCAGCTATTCTGCATGCAGAGTAGATTAGACTTTTAATGTGTGAGCTGTATATTCTGTAAAATGTCTGTTTGCCTGCTCTTGTGTGTCTTCTGAGAGCATCCGTGCTACACTTTTTTATCAGTTCAGTGCTCTTCAACTCTGTCCTAGTTTGGGTGTCCATAAGACACCTGTGGGCAACTGGAGGGTCTCTGTCCAGCACCGTTGGCTACCAGACTGTGCTGGACACTGACCCTCCAAGACTACAGTTGTCCATCCCTGATGTAAGGCCTTTCTGTATGTTACCTCCCATTCAGTTAGTGAGGTTCTTGCTGGGCCAAAATAGGAAGGGGGTGTACACACGATCTGAGTCAAATATGCCTCATAACCGAAATAGAATGGATCAGCCAAGACCTGTCTGCTGTTTGCTTCTGAAGTCAGGCTGCTGTGTGTAACAAGTAGCTTATGGAGATGCTGCCTTTGCAACAAACCATGTCCAGGGTGACTCGCTGGTACACTCCACTGTTATGCATGAACACAGAAAAAGACTTGAGAAGTAAGGCAACATGGATAAAATATCACACTTGCGTTTACGCAGCTACATATTGTGACGTTTTTATATATATTAAAGGATCCAACTCTAATAATAAAGGCTAGAGAAATGTATTCATACGGTCCACTTATAAAAACTAGGTTTAGAAATAGGACATTTTCAAATAATCGTTTTGTCACAAAACACACATTTACATATCTTATTTAGCCTTATTTAGCTTAGCCCCGCCCCTTCACAAGCAAGCTCTGTGACTGGTTAGAGGCTCGTTTGCGTATTATCGGTATTGCAGAGAGCGATATTGTGATAACGATGTACAGACGATATATTGCGCAGCCCTAGTCAGAAACCGCATAAACAAGTCTATTTCAGTTTCTACAACAATTCAGACGAGGGTGATTAGATGGTCAATGAGATTCCACCACTTCAGACATGTCTTGGCTGATCAGCTGCATCAAACCGTGCGGCTTTAAAGCCTCGGTTGTGGTTGTACGGCCCCGGTTCAGGATCAGCGTCTGCTTCTGCTGCTGTGTTTTCTGACTTTTAGCCAGTGTGTGAGATACCACATGCTGCTTTAAGATCTAACACGTTATAGCAGGAATCCGCTCCTCATGCTCTGATTTGTTTCACTTGTTCTTTGTTCTCCAGTGCAGGATATGTGATCTCCGCTCACAGAGGGAGGTCCTGTTACGTTCAGGGGTTGTTTACCCAAGGAGCTCGAGTTGTACCCAACAGGAGCCTAGATTCAGTCGCTGTAATGGGAGAGAAGAGGGCAGGAAGGTGTGACATCACAAATGCACAGTGAGAATGAATAGAGCTGCACAGGATATTGCATTGTTAGGATATTGCCCAAAATTATGTAAAATATTCTCAGAGTTTGTTATTGGTCAGAGACACTGTCGGGTTCGGGCCTCGTTTGCGGCCTTCTGCAAGGCCCGTATGATAAAGGGTAATAATAGATTTCCCATTGTTTCCATCCATTTAATACCCCGTGAAGTGGTTTTACCATGGCTTTGTCAGTAAACTAGATAAGCCAAGTCACAATTATCCAATAGGAGTTAAGGAAAGCTTTTATTGGCTGTTCACTTTAGTTTTTTCAGGAAATTGTCACCCCAGGAAAGTAACGAGGCCTTCGCTGAGCTTTTCCTTCGTTGGATACATGCTCAACTGTCCACTTTTGATTCGTTTTGCCTTACTCTGCTGGAGTTTTGCTCTTCCAGGCCATTTCGTCTTATGTATTCTGTGTAATTGCACTGCTGTGCGTTTGTGGACGTGAAGCCCAGCGGATGTTCTACTAGCGTGAGGGCCACCAGAGGGTGTATTCTTGCTAAGAATGGTGGTGGGACTCTTCCTTTATCTCGACCTAATGTGTGTCGCCATGGGTTGCCTTTGGAGAACCTGCAAGGAACATAGGACTGTCCCACTGTGTTGACGTGGTCCTAGTTCAGCTTAGCGGAAGGTTCCACCCTACTTTTAAGGGAATCCTCTGGAAAAGCATCTGCCTGTTGACTTCTGTTGCAGGTGAATGGGGGTTCTGTTCTTTGACCGGTCCTATTGTAGCAGGAGAACTTGATCGACTTTGATTGTGATGACCCCCCAATCGATCTCTGTAAACTAACAGCTCAGATGCATGTTATATAACCCTCACACCCTGCACATATAGTCTACAAACACGTGATAGTAGTTTTTACCGCAAAACGGGCCACGTTCGGGTATGAGAGCACGTACTCCATCATTTCTCGCTCCTTGTGAACTCTTCTGAAAGAGACCAGCAACTCAAGCACTTTGAACAAGACCGTACCTTTAAGTCCCTCATTTACTCTAAGCAATAACTCCCATTAAAGGTACAACAAGGAATGTTTGTCGCTTGTTTGGCTCGTAGTTTTGGGTGATTTTTCAGCTTCTGGGCCATTATGGTCCTTTTGCTTCATGCCATACAATGTAAAATTCTTACTACTACTTTAATATTCTATCATTGTATAGAAAAAAAAAAGACCTATTATACCTTTAATATGTATCAATGTATAGAAAGCGGCTTCGGGTGAAGCATTACGGTTTATTTTTTAAATCTTTCTGTTGATTCTCATCGGCACAGGTTCAAAAAGTAGCCAGGAACTGTCCAAAAAAACCTTTAAAATAGCTGGCGATGTAACCACTGGCATGTTTTTGTCCTGTTTCCGGTGTGTTGTTGCATTTCTTTGATTTTTACGAATATGACGTATCGATTTTCTTCATAATTTTCTTGATTTGAGATCAAATCAATTCTTCTAAGATAATGATGATGATGACGCAAAGATATTTGAAGTTGTATATTTTCTATACGGGGAACAGAAATGAGAAAAATCTATACTATAAAAACGCTATATCATTTGTTTAGAGAATAAACACTACAGACGTGTCTACTATATCAATCCTAGCTTCAGCATTCCATACGTGCAAAACTGTTGGAAACTTGTAGTACAGTTGTGATCCAATAAAATAATGAGAATAATAAAGTTTTCACTGAATAAACTGCTGTCGTCTGTCTTGCTTGGCAGGGGTGACCCCTGGTTATGAAGGCGGTCCATTGGCCGTTGCAAACTTGGGACACTCAGCTGCTTCGTTTCTGGTACCCCGTGGTTTTAGGACAGTGATGGACCGGTTCAGGGGGTCTCAAATCTGCACCCCACCCCACAATTAACTGTGACCTCTGCGTTTAACCCATAAACACATGGATCACGAAGACGGCACCTTGCTCAAGGGTATCCCAGTGGTACCTGAGCAAGAAGCCTCCATTCGTAAGGGCAGTCCTGGAGACGTCACTGATCTCCTTACTCGAACCTGTGGGTTGCCAGGCGTTGAGAGTGTTTCAGAAGGGGGACTACCAACCTGTGCTAAGCCTTCCAGGGCTTAGACCAAATACCGGTCCCCACTTGAACATGGTACAGTCAAGTTAGGGTCCTGTGATGCTGGGTTGTGATTCTGTGTGTGAACGCTAGATGGTGTAATGGGACCACAGTAGCGACTGAAAGGAGACGATGCAGCCCCCACACAGGCGCTTCAGTGAAGCCTTTTGGATGTACTTCATTCAGTCCTGGAGCGAAGAGGATGGTTTTATTGTGCAGTCAGGCGAGTGTGTTGGCCAGGCTGGGTGTGTGCCAGTAAGCTCTACCCCAGGGCCCCAATCTGAGCCATTTTCCCTTTTTTGGTTTATATATTCAAATTGTGTAACTGGTTTCCTCGTCAGTCACCCCGACCAATCGCATTCATTTGATCTGTTTGCTTAAAGAGTGTTTATTTTTCTCAGATGGTTTTTTAAGGCAGGCGATTGGTGCGCTCCCAAGCCGCTTAGGTACCATTAGGCAAAAGACGGCGAGCGTGATTACCTGTTCGGATGCTTCCTTGCTGTTGAATGGGGAAATGAATGGGTGGCACCAGGTCAGCTCTGATCTCAGCATTAAGCACTTAGCACAGGCGCATTAGCATTCATCTCTCGGGACGAAGGCGGCCTCGGCATTCGCTGCGAATTCCAGACGCTGTTGAAGCTACTTAAATGCGTCTGCACCTCGTCGTTCGGGTGAGAGGTGCCATCTATTATAGCAACTCCATACCAGCCTCATTTCCATTACTCCCAAGAGGAAGCGGAAGTGGAAAGTGGTTGTGATGTCGCAAAAGGCTGTAATATGCAAATGAGCCTATAATGCATCAGACATGGGTTTATTATAATAAACATTTTTATTTAACGTCTATCTAGTGCTGCACAGGGACTGTACATGGTAATAGACACATTTTGAGGAATAATTCAGTTCACATGACGCATTAAACAGCCAGTTGTTTCATAATGGTGCAGTTAAAGTGCAATTCCCCCAAAATTTTCAGAAAATGAAGCCATTCGCTGTGGGTTTACTGGGAAGTTGTATCTTTACAGTGGGGGTGAATGGAACCAGGCGTCATGATGTTACGTTAAGGTAAATCGTCGACATTTCTCGCAACCACTCAGGAAGGTGGAGCTTCGCTGGGGGTGGAGAATCAGAATGGCTGTATTTGTGCCGTTCCATTTAACACGTTTATATAGGTTTCTCTACAATGAACTATTTCATGCCAAACCCATCCTGACTGACCTTATTTCATTTCACCCACTGAATTATGGGGGATTAAAAACATTTTGTTGGGATTCCTTCTTATAAATAAATTTCTTACTAAGTGAATACTAAAGCCTAGTGAATAAAGATATCTAAAACTGACATTGAATTTATACAGACAGAACAATACAGGTCAATACGTGTGGTACAGAACTATACATAATATACAATATGATGATAATGGTGACGATTATAACGAAGATGATTATGATTACAATGAAATTGTTTATAATGATGATAATGGTGGTGATGATAATGAGATTTATGACAAAAGCGTCTGCCAAATGAATAAATGTAAATGTAAATAATATACTAAAAATAATAATGACGACGATCCTAAAGATAATAACTTTCAATTCGGAATGCAGGAAATGGAAATATATAATAAAACAAACCCTACAAACAAAACTAAATGATAATATTCATTATAAATGTGCACTTCAGTAAGAGCTAAAAGCTACGCTAAATAACAAGCAGGTAAAGGAGATCACGACAAAAGGAATAAAATATTATAAAAAACATTTTTTAAAATGCATGGCCTTCTCCGTATCTCCTGTTTTACTGTTGGGATGTGTAAAGGGCAGATGATCTTCAGGAAAATCTGTCCAGCAGGTTCGTTAAAATGCTGCAGCACCATGAGAACAGTCCAGTTTGATTTCAGCACCACCCTAATCAAAGGAGCCACCATCGCCTTTTCTCTGGTAGTCGTCCATTGATCATTAGGCCTCAGGTGGTTCACTGGACCCTGTTTGATTCGGAACCTTCTGCTACATTTACTGAGAGGCGAGTGTTTTCCAGGATTTCGCTCCTGAGCTAATAGCTGAGGCTCTAATGAGGTCAGCTGTGAGGGCTGCGGGAGGTTATATGAGGTCATGGAGGGGGTGGTCTCCGGGAGGGGCTTACAGAACCCCTCAATGAGTCCTGGCATGCAGGCTGTTCATCATCCAGCTAAATTCTGTTGGGAATTTTTCCATCCATGAGAAATAAACACACAAGACCCGAACTTGATCTCCAGCCCAGCACCCAAAGCTGGTTTCTCCACCCGCCGACCAGTCTAGGGTTGAAGAACAGGCCTTGACCTTAAGCCCATTGCTTCACACACCTGCCACGAAGGGATGTACTTTGTCTGCAATGTTTAAGAAAGTGCGGTGCCAAAGGAACATCCAGGGCCTGGAAGAACCTTGACACTACCGCCACCATGTTTTCTTTTTCTCAGGTAGAAAAAACAGCCCAGCTTCTTCCATTGCTTCACAGTCCAGATGCTCATGGGCCCATTGTAGATGCTATTGGTGGTGGACAGATTTCGGACGACCGGTCTACAGCCCAAATGCAGCAAGTTGTGGTGCATGAACAACGGCACTATTGATGACGGAACAACTAGAGAATCTGAACTAAATCTCTTCGGGGTCTCACAACGCCCTGCACGTCCCCTTCCACCACGAATGGGTTGAGTGAGAGACGTTTCTCCAATCTCTAGAAGAACAACATTTTTAGAGGGAGTTTTTGGAGTCAAACTGGAGGCCGCTTTCCAGCACAGTTTGTATCTAGCACCTCCTCAAACACACTTGCTCAGCCTGGCAGTTAACAGGTGATTTGAACCAGGTGTGTCTGAGGCAAATCCTCAAACTGTGCAGGACACCGGCCTCCAGGGCTGGAGTTCACACCCCTGTTTTAGAGGAACCAGACTGTGAAGACCTCGAACTCTCTTAACCAGGGCATTTCGCACCAAACTCGACTCCTTTCCCGTCTGGAACACGTTATTAAGCAGAAATATTAAAAAATGACATCCAGATTCTCCCTTTTATGCTAAAAACCAAGCCAAGTCTCTGCAGTATTGCAGCCCCGTCGTCCCAAAAGCTGACCGCTCTTCAAGCTACTTCCACCGACACTAATTCACGAAGGCGTCGATATCCTGTTAGTATAAAGTGCAATGCGAGCTATCTGCTTCCTGCTTATTTTCACTTAGCGTCCTGTAATGGAAGAAAACGCCGGGCCTCCGCTGGGGAACGCACTTAATGACCGGCCCTCGGGGCAGCTCCACTGATTGGCTGTGGAGCAGAGGAATTAGGAGAATTTTCTGCTTCCTGCTGCACTACCCAACCCTCTCCCACACCACCACCACCACCACCCGTGACAGGCTGCTGTTTGCTCACCTTCAGCTAACTTTCCACTTTCTTTGTGCTGCGTTCGGCTCTTTAGCTAAACTGCCGTCATTTGTCTAATTTGGTGCGCAGACGTCCCGGCCCAGCTCCCATTATGTTTCCCTGCCCCGTTCACGTTTGTGGGAATTGAAATCCAATTGGACCGAATCGATCGGCCAGTTGCAGGCTTGATATTTTTGGAAAACAGTGGAGAGTGCGACACATAATGAGAAATGTGGTCTCGCCTCTAAACAAAGGCTGTAGAAAGTGTTTGCAGTGCATTTTAGGGGGAAAAAAACCTTCTGAAGTCCTGAAGGACAGAGGTACAGACAGAATCTAGGCCTCTATACTGTATGTTGTATTAACCATGTGAATGTACTTTCTTCCCCACTAGTGTGTCATACATCGAAGAAACCACATTAACAAGGTTAAAAAGGATGGGTGCACAAGTCTATCCCTGCGGGGGCACTGTCCAACACAGGTGAGCTCCTAAAACACTAAACTAAACTAAACTGCCCTGTTCGTGACAGGTCAACAGTGAATCTGAGCTCAATCACTTTAGGTGCGTGTACCCCTCCAGCATGACTGGATTCTGTTTTAGGACCTAAAGCTTCTCCAGACTCTGGAAGAACAACGTCTCTGGGTCTTTATAATCATCTCATAGGGGAGATTTTAGAGGAGATTTTAGAGGAGATAGACGTTGGGTTCCATTCACCACAGTGTTAAGAGCTCAGACTTGGTACGTTCCTCTAAAACAGAGCAGTTCACTTTCAGAAGGTCTCTGTCCAGCAGAGTTCGGATGTTCTGCTCCTCAGAAACCAGGTGATTATCAGGGGAGTTGAACCGGATGAGCTTGAGGAAGAGAACAGCCAAATTGTGCTGGACAGTGAGAGAGGGTCTGTGTTCACATCGGTCAGACTGAGTGACCAAACATGATCCAACATGATCCAACATGGCCGCCCTGAACAGAGGAGACCACAGAACTGCGAGTGAAACGAAAGATCATTGGTTCAGTTAAAGGCCGTTGGTGCCTCGAATTGAAGGGACAGTGTATAAAGTGTCTCATTTTCACATGTAGGAAGTAGTAGTAAAAAAAAAATTAATCTGTCCCCCAAACATTATGAAGGGCACATAATAATAATAATAATAATAATAATAATAATAATAATAATGATAATAAATATTTACTGACTTACTACTGTGTTTAAAAGAAACAATTAAACTAGTTTAAAAAAAAGGAATACTGTAAAACTGCAAATATTAATTTGAAAAATAAATTCATAATAATAATCATAAATTTAATACTTTTTAAAATTAAAAAAGAAATGAAAAGAGATAGAAGGAAATAAAACATGAAAACAACAACAATAATTATAACAATACTAAAAATGTAAATAATAATGACAACAATAACAGTAATCATATATATTTGGTAATATTATATATATTACCAATAATAATTATACAAATATTAACAAGAAAACATAAAAACAATAAAATAAAAATTAAATTTAAGAGAGAGAGAGAGAGAGAGAGAGAGAGAGAGCGAGAGAGAGAGAGAGA
>JBBIGC010088036.1:0-10196 GCA_037576955.1 Lepidarchus adonis
AAATTAGCATGTTTACCTTCAAATTCACTTATAATATATGACTGGATGTGGTACCATGGTAGTGCTGTTGCACTTAACGAAGATAAGTCTATGTCACACTTGGAAAATATCGCCTCGACAAATGCTTTTATTTTGAAATGAACTTGCATGTTCGTGCGGCGAATATAAATTAACACTTGCTCTGGCCTCTAGCTCACATAAGCTGTTCACAGGCACCAGCAATGCTGATGGATACATACAGGTTTTGGAGCAACATTTGCTGCTATTCAGACTATGTCTTTTTGGGGAGGATCTTATACAGTATATTTAATCAAGATAATGTCACATTGCATTCTGCACGTGTTGCAACAGCATGACTTCATAGTAGACCTGTCAACAAAAACATCTGGTGTGCTGGTACATGACAAATATCACAATTAAGCAGCTGAAATTTTGTAACGGGCAACAAGCGGGCAATGTGCCAATTTAAAAAATTAAGTTTCATCAGTTTCCAAAGTTTTTAACACATGAAAAACAGGGTAAACATCACCCTATCCCAACTATCCCAACAGTGTTGCTGGCATTAAATTCAGAATGAGCATATAGTTTTTATAAAAAAATACATTTTCTCACTTTCAACATTTAATTTGTTGTTTTTGTTTAGTTTGCATGATTTGCAAATGATCTGATTTTTTTATTTGTATTTTGAATGCATGTCCCAACTCTTTTGGAAACAGGATTGTACTTTTCCACATTCTGTGACCTCTGTTGGGTTATTATTACTTGCTGACATAATAATAGAGTATTGGCAGTCTCATTACAGTTCTACTCACTCTAGTGGTAATACACAACCTGTCTTTCATTGTTCCTCTAGTCGATAACAGGGGAGTTATCATCCTGGTCATTATCATCAGCATTCTTCTCCTAGCCATCTTGGGCAGCGTCCTCTACTATCTTCACAAGAAGGGCAAGTTACCCTGCGGGCGTTCTGGGAAACAGGAGATGTAAGTCTTTGTGTAGTTTTCATGCCTACATTTTAATAGACCTTCCCAATATTTTTAAAAGGACATTTCTGGACAAACCACTGTTACCGTATTCCCCTAACAATAGGCTGTCCCAAATTCTAGGCCCCATTCCATAAGCCGCAGAAAATGCTCATTTATGTTTAAAACGTAAAAGATAAGCTGCCCCAAAGCATCTAATTTGGCCCCTGGAGCCTATGCAGCGCAATACCTGTGTAATTATACTGCAGTTAAACAATTAAATTGATCAAATTTGGAACTTACCGATATCATGCCGCAATGCAAGAACTATGCTGCAGAATTTAAGCTGAAGCTTGAATGCGTCCAACATTAACGACAGCACAGGTTGCAATTGACGTTTACGGATTCGTTTTGATGAAAGGTAAGCATTACATTTTTTGCACTTAAGCGTTCTTAATTTTATACTGATGAATTTACATATAGACAGATGATTGACATCGCTGTGTGGCGGAGCAGTGCAGAGCCATTTTCCAGCATCAAAGAATTGGGTTTTTTTTTTTTGTCTTGCTGGATTATGACAACGAGATTGTGAGGTTATACTTAGTAAAGCTAATAATATGCTGCATTTAGACGAGATCAACTCTACAACCGCTTTTATTTTACACACAGAGAGTCTGCGTACCATCGAGGACTTGGGTGACGGCTAGGCTAACTGCTAACCGATGCTAGTTCTGGCAACTTGTTTGCTTCTGTTTTCCAGTTGAATGTTTTGGGATGTGGCGGTTTTATGGGGAGCGATGGATTATGGATTGTGTAGTGTGTAGAGAGGAGAATGGGTGAGTAAGTGCGGGTGGAAAACGTGTGGTTTTAGAGTAAAGAGAGTGCGGGTTAGCAGCGCACATTGGAGCAGCTTGAAAATGGGAACAGGGAACAAAAATTGTTCTGAGAGAAACAGAAACGGATCCCAAAACGGAACTCTGCCTCCGAGTGAGTCTCTGCACTGGCTGGAAGAAGTGTTCACATTCGATGTTGGGGAGTTACTCCGACCACGGTCGCGGGGCGAACACAGGAACGGTAACATGAGCGATGGTGCTTTACATGTTCGACATTTTATACTGAGCCGTCACTGATGCGTCAAACTGTTCAGCTGCTGTAAACAGTACATTTAAAATCAACTAATCATGTGGGGATGTCGTCATTTTGTACTGAATTATACTTTTAGTGAATGTGTTTCATGGTTTTAGATAAAGTGCCCCATTTAAACAAACCGCACCCAACACCAGGTTTTTAAAATCAATGTATATTGGGGGAAATACGTTAACTAAAAATATTTGCACTGAATTTATTGTGAAAGACTGTGATTCTTTCTGACAGATAGTAATGATAATGGTAATGATAACATGTCCATGTTTTTTGTGTAATGTTTATGAACAATTTGCATGGAATTTGTAAAGCTAGAATGTCTATACTGTTCATACTAAATATTTTATGCAAAAGTAATTGGGGGGGTATTTAAATATAAATACAGTCCCAATCAAAAGTTTAAGACCTTGACAAATGGCAAAAAATCACATGTTGCATGGTTGGATCTTAACAAGGTTCCAAGTGGAGCTTCAACATCTACAAGAAGAAATATGAGTGAGACCAAACATTTTTTGAGCAATTTATTAACAACCACGCTTAAAATGAAACAGACTGTTTTACAGCTGATTAAAAAATTAGGACCACATGTCTTTAAATGTTTGGTCTCACTCCCATTTCTTCTTGTAGATGTTGAAGCTTCACTTGGAACCTTGTTAAGATCCAACCATGCAACATATGTTTTTGCCATTTGTCAAGGTCTTAAACTTTTGATCAGGACTGTATATAGAAATATTATATGATGAATACTCAGTAACATCACATCACTTGAGAGTCATATAATCCTGAGTTATGTCTGCACTAGATAACAAACCTGCAATAGTCTTTATCCCACAAGCTGATTGTGTGTAGAGCTTTCCCATATCAACTGCTGCAGCGTATTAGACGATGGTATGTTAATCTCTACAGCATTAATCCCTTTAGCACCAAGGACAACACCAACAAAGACGGCATCATTGTGGAAATGAAGGCAGATAAGACGGAGGAGTCGGGTCTACTAAAGGATGCCAACGGTGATAAGAAACCACCTAGTGACCAGGTAACTATAACACCCGAGCATGATGTGGATGGCAGTTTTATATATATATAATACTATAACAGTATATATATAAAACTATAACTATATATATATATATATATAAATAAAACTATAATTATAACTATAACTATATATATATATAACTATGGTTTTGTGTGAAACTCATTAGCTAGTTGTTGCTAATAAAATGTCTGGTGAGTGGAAATACAAGACGTTTCTAATAAAGTGGCCAGTAAGTAGTGAGTGTAAACATTTAACATAAAACAAAATTTTACACAGTTATTATCCTGTTTTAACCCTAAATGTGAACATTTTTCACAAATAAAAAACAAGTTCCCATGTCAGAAGCAGTTGGTGCAACAAGAACTTTGAGCCACTCACTCGCTTTTACTGTCATTTCAACTGAATACAGTTCTGTACACAGTGAAAGGAAACAGCGCTGCTACAGGACTGAGGTGCTACTTACATGCACACACAACATTAACAACACAACGTACATTAACAGCACTTTAGGTTCATCTAAAAAACGATTTCTATATAGAAAAGGGACAATAGACAACAAAGTGCACGTGCAACGTTACACGACAACATCACACGTTACAGTACAGGGGTTTTTTTTTTTGGTGTCGGGGGTAAGAATTTAGGAGAAACAGTAAACATTGACACTGAAGTGGTGAGTAGTGTGCAAGTAAAATAAAATATAAAAAATATTGTGCAGTATATTTGGAAGCGCAGAGCAGGTAGGTGTGTATGAACAGTTTTGAGAAGGTTGTAGATCAGGGTGTTTGTGAATGTGTGTGTTTATAAGTCTTTGCCACTTGGTGGTGGAATGCTTCTCCAGTTATTTGCTGCTGCAGAAAAGATTGATGTCTGCATTTCCCAACCTCGTCTTCCTCCATTTCCGCTTCAGCTTTGTAATGATGGTGCGAGTTCTCGCTTTTTTATCTGCAGCAGAAAATCGTGTTATAAACTCAGAACCCAGTCAAATGTTTTCTGTTGTAGAATTTAAAGGTTGTGTACCGTACACCTGACATAAAACCCACTGTGAGGAAGTTTGGTCTCTAACTATTGCTCTTTCTCTTCTTTTCACATTTTTCCTGGAGTAAAGTACATTGACCTACGCAAATAACATGGAAAGTGACCAAGAAAAGACGATTCGGTGCCTCATCACTGACCCAGCAATCGAGATCAGATGTATGGATAACGTGTTTTGGAGCAGCCATCTTTTCTGAACAAAGAGGACTGTGTTTGTACTTTTCTTTTATGAGCAGCAGTATTCCTGACTGGAAGTACTGGACAGAAGTGAGCTCTTTCAAACCATGCCAGTCTCTTCAATCCCCAAGAAAATAATGGGATATTTCAACAAAAAAAGTGTAAATATTCTATATAATACCTGAAACTGTTCACTCCGCCCTTTTTTTATTCGTTTATACCCTTTCTGAAAGCATGTGTTGTTGTTTTTTTTAATAAAAAGCCACTTCACCCTCAGCTGAAATAGCAGAGCGGACGTTTTCACAAATTCATTCAGACAATATTTAAGTTTCGTCTCTTTTCCAGGAAGTTTTCGTTTCCTAAGCGCATACGCAGTCTTAATTACTTTTGCCAAAAGATTCACTCATCTGGAAGTGGCCATGACCATCAGAGCTTTATTCTATGGTGTTTTCAGTTCTTGTAAGCAGTAGCCAATGAGGGGCCAGGGAAACCATGGCGGCAACCAATGAACGGAGCTAGAAAGAAATGGGGAACCTGAGGAAGCCATTTTCTTTTTCGAAACTACTGCTCAGCTCTTGTGCTGTTTTGTAAATATACGTAGCGAAGGAAAGTGTCGCTGTTTGTGTTCTGACTGCTCACGTTTGTTTCTGCTACGCGTGTTCTGATGCATCTTTTGTTATTTTATGTGTGTGTGTGTGTGTGTTTGTGCTTGGTGAAGGGTTTTGTTCATTGAAGCCCAGTGTTTTAAGGGTGTAGAACAAAAAGGGAGCAGTTAGCATCATGCTAACTGAGATTTTGTCGTAGCAGTCGCTGGGGCACAGCGCATCACTGGGCCGAACCTGGACAGAACTACTGATGGATACTAGGGTTCATTCACTGTTGGCATCCGTGCCAGGCTACTTGTTGAGAGAGTTGCCCACGTCTCGGCTGGTTGACCTTGACCTTGGGGCGATGGAGTCCTCCTCCTTTACTGCTGTGAGTTAATGTTGTGTTCATTCTTAAAAACGTGACCAAGTTCTAATGCCAGTATGTACATGATCTCAGAACGTGCAGAACGTGTAGGAACATGTCTGATGGTGGTGGAGTTCCACAGGACGTCCCACAGGAGAAAAGGTAAGACCTGTTCCTGTTGGACATAGTTAAAGGCACTTTTCAGTCCACTCTCCTCCTCTTGCATCGGCTAGAACATCAGTCCTGCACTTGTAATCAAATTTAAAAAATTGTGACCCCGCCCCCCTTGCTCTTTTTTGAGAAAATTCCAGAAAATTCTTTTTTTTTTACTTTTTTCCCCATGTTTACCTACTAGAAGTCACATTCTGGTCGAGGTTGAACTTCCTGACTTTTCTCAGAGTGTGAAGTCAGATAAAACGCTACTGTAAGTTGGATAAAGAACCCGCTGTTCTCGTCCGGCTCATCAGTAGAACAGATCCATGTACATTAACCTGTTCCCCTGTGCAGTTCCTTAAAGGGTTTTGTAGTAATGTTCTAGTTTTGCTCATGTGTGTAAATTAAGTACGTGATTTGATGCTTGCGCTTTTTATATACTGTATTTTTTGGGAAAGAAAAAAAAAACAGTGCCAAATAAAGATACGTTACACTTAAAATCAGCGTTACCCATTTATTTATTCATTTGTTTATTGGGTTATTGGTTTATTTATTTGTTTACTGTGGTTATAGAAATCAGAAGCGCGAGTTGTGCCATACGAGGCTTTTACTGCTTTTAGATCAGTAGAGTTTGGGCTTAAGCCACCGGTTTGCTCAATATTAACTGCAGTCTCATTTTTAAATGTGTTTTTAAAAGATTTTTCTTTTTATATGCAGTTGAAATGTGAAATTTGTGTAAATATTATTTTATATTATATCATTCGTAAAGGTCCATATAATGGAAACTTTTTTTTTTAAAGGAAAATACTTCTAAACATTGTCTAAGCGTCTAAACATTATTAAAGTTTTAAAGTGTAATATCACTTCCTCATTTGTTTAGTCCACATGTGGAAAACAGCCTTGAATTTATTTGTGATGATGTGTGTACAAAAGAACAAAGCAATAATGATATTTATATCTACCCATGTCAGGAAAAAGATCCGTTCATATCATTTATTTAATGTCACATAATCTGTGCATATGGGCATTTGAGGGTCTATATTTTCTGAATGGTTCCCAGCATCATCGTTATTATCATTATCATCATCATCGTTATATTTTATTACAGTTTAATAAAACTAACAGTTGTAATTTGATTTGACTTCTCATTTGGCCTCGTTGCAGCAGAAGAGGGAATGAGGAGTGGAGAGTTGGCGCCCTCTGCTGGTGATTAGGACGCATGACGTCACAGTTTGCGTGTCTGGAAAATTATTTAGAACGAAAAGGTTGTTAATTTTTCAGACTTTTTTGCTCTGCCCAATGAAAATAAGCTTAATGACCTTTTCTTTGTATTTACCTGTTACATTTGTCAAGAATTTCAGTTCACACCAGCGTGTTCACCTAAATAGCGCAATGCATCATGGTCATTGTAGTCGTCATTAGTAAATTGGGAGCCAAACATCTTCGCCAACTTTCGTTTAACAGACATTTTGGGTCTAAATGTTTGCAAACTCAGAATGGAAGCTTCCACTAATACTGAAATAGTCGTCAGGACGAAATTAAAGTGGAGCATTTTTGGAACAAATATTTATGTTATTCCTGCACTTTGTATTTTGTTCTGTTTTCTTTAAGTCTCTATAACAAATTATATTAACTATTTATTTTGTAAAGCGCTTTTAGCTGAATCCTCATGTATGAAAAGTTCTCTATAAATAAAGCTTTTTATTATTATTAATATTATTATTAATATACGACTGGTCATACTGGCAGAGGCGGAGCCTGGACAGGACCAACCAACCAGCCGTCAGTCAAACAGCGAGTTTCCTGTGTTGATTGGTGAAGACACCGATCAGACTGAGGATGCAGCAGTGATTGGTCCATCGTACGTTAGTATAATTCACCAACAGCAGCAGCAGTCGACCTATAGAATCAGCACGACTGAACACGTTCTAGACTGAACACGTTCTAGACTACAACACGGACACAAGTTTGGCGAGTTATAGATGGAGAAATGCACAAACCTGACACGATGCACGATGTGGCGAGGACGAGGGGTGAGGTTGGCGGCTTAATGAGGTAAATAACATCGGAGCAAATCTGTTCTGCAGCTTTTCATGGCGAGAGGTGAGTTTGGCGAGGTAACAGGGTTTGACTAGTTTTTCTACACCTCTGTTTCTGCCGCCACTGTACAACACATGAACAGAGAGACAGACAGACAGAAAGACAGCCATTCATATAGATAAATAGACAGATAGAGAGAGAGATGCAAAGATAGATAGATATATAGATAGATAGATAGATAGATAGATAGATAGATAGATAGACAGACAGACAGACAGATAGATAAGATAAGATAAGATAATCCTTTGTTGTCCCACAAGTGGGAAATTTCAGATAGAGAGATGGAAAGATAGAGAGAGAGAGAGAGAGAGAGGGCTGATGGGGTTGAACAGCACTATTTTTAATCATTAGTGTAGTTCAGTACTGTGGCAGCAGGGGGCGCTTCTTCTCCCTGCGGCTGCGCTACAGCGGCGTCCATGGTAACGGCGAGTCAGACTGACCGCTGCGTGACCCGCGGCAGACAGACCAGCGTAAGTACAATATCCACTCAATACACACACCAGCCATAACATTAAGACCACCTGCCTAATAGTGAGCAGGTCCCCCTCATGATCAGCCATAACATTAAGACCACCTGCCTAATAGTGAGCAGGTCCCTCATGATCAGCCATAACATTAAGACCACCTGCCTAATAGTGAGCTATTTGGCAGCTGAAATTAACACATGAAATTTGGGTGAAAGTTGAAGGGGAAGTTACCAGCGGGGAAAAGCAAAGAAAGCTCAGCTGAGAGACGTCTGGGTTCACTTTGGCTTTTAGAACATTGACGTGAGTAAGAAACGACCTTCACTGGAGAGATTCTTTGAAAAAGGTGGAAACACCCAATAATGCGAGGGGATCACGCATCCCAACCAATATCTAGTGTTTACTGAATGGTCCTCACCAATAACTTTGATCAAACAAAAACGTAGCTCCATAATGCGTCACAGAGGGTTAAACATCGCTCTCCACCCAAGGGCCCGCCTCCCAAACACACATCACCGATGTGATTGGTGGAGACACAATGTGTGATTGTGAGGTGGGATGTGAACTTTTGTTAGTGTTTTAGACTGAGAAAGATGTTACTGTATTTATTTTATTATTTTTATTTTAAGATGCTATTCGTTATGTTGACTATAACACCTGGTTCCTTTTTTTAGTTCTCTGTTATTTATATAGGGACATTTGGGAGATTAAAGTTAATATAACTTTATTAAATTGCATCTGTGTCGCTAATTAGTACCTTTGATATTACACAATTCGTTCATTAACATATTATTGTCATCAGAATGGATTTAAAACATTGTGAAATTAGCCTTGCTATTATTTATGTAAATGAATAACGCCCCCGCCCCCGAGTGTTTCTGCTCTGCATTGCAATATCATTGTCTGGTAATATTTAAATGATCACAGAATCGCTGTATTGAGATATTAACGTAATCGTGGACACTGCGATTCCCACCCCTAGGTCTGACCACTTTCTTTCAAAGCCAAGTACAACTGGTGCTCGTTGATGGGATCACACCACACTCCCTCACAGGCATCAGTGAGCCTTGGGTGCCCCTGACCTTTTATTCACCAGCTGGATCACTTTTGGTAGGTGATTCCAGCACATCAGCTTCAAGAACTGACTGTTCACTTGCTGCCTAATATATGCCACCCCCTGACAGGTGCCACTGTAATTAAATAACTAGAGTCAGTGATACTCATTTCACCTGGCAATGGTCTTAATATTATGGCTGAACGGTGTTTATTTACGTGATATTTAGTCCTCAACTTGCAACATCTTCAACTTATAAACATTTGGTTGTGACGCTGCCCCAACCCCCCCCCCCCCCCCCTTATTTATTTATTTATTTATTTATTTTAATAATGGTGTGAAAAGTGAAATTACATTTAATAAAATGCTCAAAAAATGCAACACAGAACCTCATGTGGGTGAATGTCTCCCTCTGGTGGACAGACAGTGCAAAACATGGTAGACTATTATGTAAGGAGTTTAGGCTTGCGTCAAAATCTGACTTACGACACAGGTACTGCTTTTAATAAAAGACAATACAGAAAATATTTGTCACTAAATATATAAATAACTGTACATGTTTCCAGCTGAGAAAACCATTAAACTGTGACAAGACTGAGTCTGTTTTAAAAGGGCTGTTTAAATCTCAGGTCAGATTTGTCGGGATGTGTGTGTGTGTGTGATCGGAACTGTACCTTTCTTGAGAGCTGGACCAGGGGCTGGGCCAGGGGCTGGGCCAAGGGCGGGGCCAGGGGCGGGGCAGAAGTGTGTGTTGCATGCTCGGGAGCTGGAGGGTCTATGATGGAGTAAACACCCGACAGCAGGACGACCGTGTCTGAGGCACTGAACACTGCGGGTCTGCACGCCTCCTCCACATGACACTGAACACTACAGTACACACACACACACACACACACACACACACACACTGTGAAGAATTTCCAACAATGATACTTTTACTCTTTTAGTCTTATACACTGATCAGCCATAACATTAAGACCACCTGCCTAACAGTGAGGAGGTCCCTCATGATCAGCCATAACATTAAGACCACCTCCTGCTGCAGAAACAGTTCTGTCTGTGCTGCACTGTGTGTCTGACTCCTTTCTATCAGATCAGCATTAACATTCTGTACAACAGGA
>JBBIGC010088047.1:0-10196 GCA_037576955.1 Lepidarchus adonis
ACACACACACACACACACACACACACACACACACACACACACACACACACACACACACACACACACACAGCTTGACAGCTGTAAGCACACAAGCAGCCCAATAAACTACCACAAAGCAACGTCTAAAGAAGAGCCAAGCGAGTGGTCCATTAGCCAGCACAATAAACGAGTGAGAGGTTTGCGGCTCACCACAGTTGGGGTCACTGCCGTAGCCTGCGGGACACTCGCAATGATATTTCTCCAGCCCCTCAGACAAACATGTCCCACCATTCTGACACGGCTGAGAATCACAAGGATCTAAGCAGAGAAAGTGTAATTATTCTTCCAGAAAATTTTCATTTACAGTCTTGAGCCTCAACACGTGGCTCTAACATGGTACATCTACTCAGACGTGCCACTTCTCACCTGAGCACACTGTTCGCTGACAGACTGAGCGCAGTTGTTTGTAAGCTTTGGTGTATCTGTAACAAGGGTGTTAGAAAAGATTTAGTGAATTAAAAGGTCAGCGAAGGTTCAGGGAACGAAAGCAAACCAAGATATCATGCAGATGAAAGCAGTGATTGATCCTCCCTGGTATTTTTCAGTTGAATAAGTTGAATAAGTTGAGTTTTGTTTGCACTAAACACTTAATTGCTGATTTGACAGGTTTCTTTTCCAAACCAATGTTCACAGTATATACTGAAACTATTTTGCTCCAAAGGTCATTGAAACAGCAGGAAGGTTTAAGTGCTAGCACCACATACAGTACTGTCACATATTTGTTTTTGTTTGTTTGTTTGTTTCGTATCCTTTACATTAATCTTGAACTGATAGAAATGGTCCATAATGACTCTGGAATCAAATTCTGTTGCATTACATTATTTTTTTCCAGGGATTTTATAAACACTTAGGTAATTAGAAACAATAAAATTCTAATCAAATTTACATTGAATAACGTGAGTCATGATCCACACTGCTTAGGTGATGATGAACTTTCTTTCAGCTGCTATAACCATCCTAATGCTGCAGTAAACCCTAAACGTGTGCAGAGCTGCACTTGCCTGTAGTATGGACACAAGGAGGTGTATGGTGAGTAGCCCTTGGATCCCTTCCAGCACATAAAGTTCCCCTGCAGTTCTTTGACAGTCTCAAGGGTTTTCCGGACACATGGATAAGACTCCACCTTACAGCCTGCATGTGCACACACACACGCACACACAGACACACACACACACAGTCAACAGCCTGCAGGAAGCACTAACTGTTGTACTGACAGTCAGAGTGGAGTGTGTGGAGAAGTTAGCTTGTCAGTTAGCAGCCGCAGCCTGAGGGCAGAGCATGGAATATACCTGAGGGGACAGCCGCACAGACAGAGGAGGAGGAGAAGGATGTGAGAAGACCGTTCACAGTATCACTGAAATGCTCAGCAAAAAACACATGACTTTCCACAGGAACACTGGCCAGGGAGTGGAGCTCTTCCCAACTAAAACACAGCGAGAAAAATATGTTTATGTGTTTATTTCTATGTAGGACAATGTTTAACTGTGTTTTACACACTAATTACTTATACACAATACATTGCTTAAGAATGTAAAACACTCCACACTTTTACTTGCATTTTAGCGTTAGCTAGTGCAGTAGAATGTTATCATATTCATTGTGATGTTGTCTGGTCTGTGAAGAAAGCGTTCAAGTAACAAGTTCATTTCACTCTGTACACTGTGCTTTTTAAATATGACAACAAAAGCATATACTAGTGATAACATGCAACAATGAATTACATTTTCAAACGCAAATATCAACTTTAATTTTAAATAAATTTTTTGGGTTATTCAATTTAAGAATAAGTTTAGTGCACACAGTTTGTGTCCCTCAGTCCTCTTATTAAAAATAGGACTGGTCAATGACAAAGGGCTATAAAGAAATATTATTTGTATTATACACAATACCTAAGTTTTTGTAAGTTTCTTCATTATAAACAGAATATAATACAATTGAATAAAAAATGAATAGAACTGATAGTAATTGTGTATTCTCTTCTGATGAAACCATTACCTGAACAGCAATCGACAGAATCAGATGGAGCAGGGAATAAAGAAAGACAAGGGCAGAGAGCAATGTGAAGAGACAGAGTGAGAGAACTCCTATATATTTTCAGCAAGATGCCTTAAGTCCTCAGAGACAGTGCCAAAAGAAACACATAACACTTTATCCTGCATCTTTCATCTAAGCGTCCCAAAAATGCACATATGTCCCTGCAGACATGCACCCAGGAGTGAAATTTGCAGCGCTTAAGTATGTTTAACCACAACAATTTTCTCTCCTTCCTCTGTCCAGGAGCCACAACAGACACTCACTGTCAGCAATCTATCAGACAGCAGCAGCCCACCTGTTCATCCACCACAGAACTGCCAGAAAACTTTCAGCACATCTGTTGCCCATAAAGTGCAGCTCCCAATATTCTGACACTTGGTCAGCACATCTGTCCATGTTGTGTGGCATCCCAGGAGATCTCCTGAGAGCTTCCACCATTACTTCATTCACCAGAGTTCTCCCCTTAAACAGCCTACACATGAGCAGTAGCCTGCTGTGCAGCTTTGAAGAGTCTGTGTTTGTGTAGCATTAAACACACACCTTGCGTTGGGCAATACCTGGGGTAACGGAGTCCCACAGCAAACAAGGAGACTCCAGACTGCTTAAGCTCTGAGGCAGCCAGCTGCACGGCACCCTGGGACTTTCCATCAGTCAGGAGAATGACAACATGAGGTACACTGGAATTCCCTCTGCTGGGAAACCCTTTTCTCAACACATACTTCAAAGTCAGACTTGTTTGAGTGCTTCCTCCTCTGTGAAAGAAAAAAGAAAGAGAGAATTAACTTAAAATCCCATTTTCTGCTCATGTTAGTACCAGTAAAGTACAATTCTGTTGTGTACAAGGTTCCAAAACATGCACTTTTTTTCCAAAAATATGTTTAAGTTTTATGTTTCATGCAAACATTGTTAACATTTCAAAATGTACAATTCACTCCTAGTTCATACAAATGCTTGTAAACCCAAATAAGTCTTGACATTATGACCATCTGCATAATATTGTCCCCTCTCATCCAGCCAAAACAGCTCCGACTGTGGTCCACTGTGTGTTCTGACTCCCTATTAACATTAACGTTCTCTGCTACAGTAGCTCTTCTTTGGGATTAGACCAGACGGGCTAGCCTTCACTCCCCACATACATCAGCGAGCCTTGTAAGCCCATGACCCTGTCACTGTTGTCCTTCTGTCCTCCTTGGATCACTTTGGTAGGTACTAACTACTGCATGCCTGCAACACTCCATAAGATCTGCTGTTTTGGAGATGTTCTGATGCATCACAAAAAGATCCTTATGCTTCCATTTTTCCTGCTTTCAGCTGAAGAACTGACTGCTCAATGGTTGCCACCTCCCTGACAGTTGCCATTGTAATGAAATAACTAAACAGCCAATGTTATTCACTTCACCCATCAGGCGTGTTGACTGTGGTGCTGCAAAACAGCCTGCCTCGTAGAAGCTGTGAATGTGATGTCACAACCATGAATACATTTACATAGGACGGCCTAAATCAATTTTTATTCATTTACTGTTAATAAGGAATAGCATTATTGCAGCCTTACAGACTGGCCAATCAGAAGAGAGAAGGCATAAGAATAGTAACAGCATGATTAATTCCAAGTGATGGACCGGTCAAATACCAGGTACATTAAATTGGAATTGTTTTCGTTAATAAATATTGCATGTGGGAATAATACAAAATTTTAAACGTCCTCTGATCCTTATATTTGATATTTTAAGGTGTTGTTTTTGTGCTGTTCCAGTAGGCTAACCCAAGTGTGTGCAGTATGCCCAGTATGATCTGTGATCCCCTTGACTGGGGAGTTTTATAAAAAAAGAAAAACAACAACCCCTTAATAAAAAGGCAGAGAGAAGCGGAGACTGAGTGTCTCTGATAGTATCTACTGAGTACTGCTGAACTAATCTTGTATTAATTTAATGCCCTCTGGCCTCAGAGCTAATTCCCCTCAGAGGCTTTTTTGTTCTGCTCTACACACTGTGCTCTGGTTGCTGCCCACTGAATGTAATTCAAAGCCTTTATACTCTTACACCTTTTACACTCTTGCACTAGATGAACAGGTTTCTTTACTCTGAATCACTCTTCTGGTCAGAATTCATTTCTGCAACCCATACGGACATGGATCTAATCAAGTTTAATGTATGCAGACTACAATCCTAACATCTACAGAATAAGCTTGATTTAAAAGAATAACTGTCATCAGAATGCATTATCCACATGTGCTGCTGTAGCGCTAACATATAAAGCAATAAAGCAAATCACACGTTGGTCAGTGTGTCATTCCATTCCAAGCATAGGTCATAGCAGTGCTCACATTGTGAGATAGTCATCATAACATCTTCAGAGGACCATGTCAGCAGCCATCTTTGAACCTCTCACACCAATGCAGGACCACAATTCTGGAGCTTTCTTTCACATTGATTTTCTTTCACCTGGGACCACCATTACATTCAACATAAATCAGTGTTTTTAATTTTGGTTTTGACATACCTTGGTCTTGGTTTTTCCTGCACTGTCAGACCTGATTACACTAATGAGTGAACCTGAACTGGGTTGAACTTGTTGTGAGGGAACACAGGAGTAAAGAAGGGAAGCAACTACACAGAGTATCAGACTGAGAATCTGTGGCCTAAAGTATTTTAGACTTTAGACTATTTAATTTATTTATTTATTTAGACTATTTAAGATTTTATTCCAACTGGTAAAGCCATGATTTAACCTCGATGACACTGTAATCCATGATCTCTTCCTTCCTGCTGCTGCAGATTTTGTCAGGAGTAAAGCAGGCACGCTGCCAGAAGGGATCCTAGAGCTGCAGTTGTTCAACCAAGCCAACAAGTGCTGATATCTTTACAGGGTTGATCTGAAACGGTAATTTCACACCCTGTCAGGGGCAAATGGTATGTTCTGACTGCTGTGGGAACAGACCTGCTGACTGTGTTGCGGAGGGATGTAAATCCGTTAACGAACATTAGCACTTTAACAAAGCAGTCAATACACAGCAGCCACATCAACATACAACATTAGCTGAACTAGAACACTTCAATTAACACACACACGCAAGCACACACATATATACACACACACACGCACGCACGCACACACACAGTATAAACCCATAGGGAAATGCTCACTATAGTATCTGTCTGGTCTTGGGACTTGACCAGAAGATGAAGGTGAATTTCTATTATAAGTGAATCAGTGATTCTTTGTCCTGATCCTGGAAAACACAGTGACACCGCAGGACATGGATTGAGAATCCTTTTTAGGTAAAAACAAACTGTTTTCCATGAGATTTTAAACTTGGGTGAGTCATTTTAACTTGTTGAAAATCTTTTTAAGTGAAGGAATTATTGTTAATCTATGGGCAGCTAATTTTACTGGTTCTGAGATATAATGTTATGAAAATAAAGTTTCTCTACGAGTCAAATTGTCTAGAAAATGGCTAAATATTAGGGTGGATAATAAAAAAAATATTACACGCTTATTCCTTGAAAACATTTTCAGAACACACTTTTTTCCACAATTTCTTTCATTTATGCATTTATTTTGCAAATGGCTTATCTAGTTTGGGTTGGAGGGAAGCTGGAGTCGAGCCCAGGGTTCACCCAGGACAGGATCCCCACCCATTGAAGAGACAAACATTCACACACCCAAACAACCCAATCAAACTAAATAACAAGCCTTAATGAGGAAACCCACATGAACATTGGGGGATGCTTGTAAACTCTGCACAGAACCCTGATCCAAGGATTAAACCCAGGACCTCCTTGCTGTGAGGTGCCAGAGCTCACCACAGTGCCACCTTTTTATTTAAATATTTTAATAATGGTTTTAAGAAAAAAGGTTTTCTTTGGAATAAAGACAAAGCTGGTCAGTATCCTAGAGAATTATATTTAGAATAAGTACATACTTTTTATGTTTATTATAGTTATTGTAGTCTGACAATCTTGAAATGAGAAATAGCTGTATTTCCCGAATGATAGGCCGTGGCTTATACACTGATTTAGCAAACCTGGTATTGGCTGCGGGTTGTTTAAATAGGGCGGCCTATCTAAAAACATGAAAACACATTCGCAAGAAGTATAATTCAGTCACCAAAAAAACGACATCCACAAAGGATTAGTTAAATTAAATGTACAGTTTACTGCAGCAATGAACAGTTCAAAAAGCAACGCAAAGCAAAGACAGATCAGTGATGGCGCAGTATAAAACACCGAACATGTAATGCGGCATTGAATATGTTACTTTTCCCATGCTCGCGCCGCAACTATGCTCGAGGTTCGCTAGCTCGTCTGAGTGGCTGAGTGGCAGCGTCAGTCAGAGTAACTCTCCAACTTGAAATGCAAACGCTTATAAAGCAGCCAGTGCAGAGATTCAGTCTGAGACAGATTTTTTTATTTTTGTTTTTTCTCAGCACAAAGCACAATTTCTGCTAAAAACAATGCTCTTTCCCCCCGTTCTCTGAACCACACACTACACAGTCCATAATGCATTGCTCAACCCATAACACTCCACTGGTAACCAGAAACAATGTCAATCATCTGTTTACATGTAAGTTCTTCAGTATAAAATTAGCAACACTGAAATGCAACAATTATTCACCTTTCTTCAAATAGGATCCGTAAACATCTACTGCAACCTGCGCTGCTTTGCAGCCACTAATGATGGACATGAATGGATGGACAAGTATGAAGCTTTCTGCAGCATAGTTCCTGCATTGTGGCATTATATCAGGAAGTTCAAAATGTTATCAATTTAATTGTTTATGCTCAACCACACTATAATGTCACTACCGGTATAGAGCAGCAAAAGCTTCCAGGGGCGTGACAGGTTAGATGCTTTTACTTCAGATCAGTAAATTCAGGAACGATGCAGTTTATTTTAGATTTTAAAAACATAAATTATAGAACAGGACTGCCTATAACGTGGGGTGGCTTATCGTTGGGGAAATATGGTACTACATATAGTTAAGATTTAAGATGACTTTAGAGATATCATTTCGTGCTGAAGGGCTGTGGACATTGTGGGGTCAACTTAAAATTACAAAACAAATTACTTAACATTACCACTTAAATATATGAGCCTGGTTGCAAGTTTCCTTGACTCATATTTGTAACTGCCAAATTTTAAAAATTCTTTGTGCGGTACATAAAACTAAATGTGCATGTCTCAACATGAATTCTAAATCAGATTCATGACAGATTAAGCTGTAGTACATTCCTCTGACCGTATTTAGGCTAAAGACTGCTAGCTTTGTAACATTTGTAAAACTGGTGTAAGATGAAACTGGTGTAAGATGATGGTGTAAGAGGTGATATACCTGTACTGGATTTTCTTGATGCGTTTCTTCAGGTCCTCTTTACTTCTGTAGGAATCCAGAGGGATCTCCAGCCTGTGATTGGAGCCAAACTGAATGACTCCCACTCTCACCTGAGAATCACACATGAAGCATTTGACAAAGAACTTGGACCTGGCACATGTAGAAGCTTTGACCACAAAACTGTGGACATTTTAACTGAATGTGTGGCAATGTTGGCTGACCGTGTCAGGGCTGATGTCCAGAGCTTCACACAGTTTCAGAACACAGTGTCTGGACCTTTCAAAACCACCCTTTCCAACGCTGTAGGAGCCATCCATCAAAAACAGGACATCCATAGCAGCAGAACACTTCATCACTGTTTGCACGAAAATGCACATACACACGCACACACACAAACACACATACACACGCACACGCACACACACACACACACGCACACGCACACACGCACACACACACACACAAAGTACCAATCACATGTATTTATATCTACTTATTTATTTAGTCCTTCATTCCTTCAGTCCTTCGTTAGATTAAAACACATTAAGTCCACACATTCATGTAATGGTTGGAGGTATTCAGGAGAAATCAGAAACCAAATAATTGTTCTTCTAACCAGCTTACGAATATGCTACTTTTTTGAAAACAAATATTAAATTATTTTACTGATTGCTTTGTTTGTTTGCATTTACCTGCAGTTACCTTATGTTAACTGGTGGCAGCAGAAAGACACATACTGTAGAGATAAATTTTATAGCTTAATTTTATAGCTTTAAACTATACTGCATATGTGCCTATACATTTTGCACAGTATCATATATACACAGAAGCAGCAGCAATATTAAAAAGGTAACAATAATAGCACAAATGCCAAAAACAGAACCATGAAGAACAAAGTGAGAATAATATCTTGTGCTTCTTATTTACCTTAAAAACTAATTGTTCGAATTTTGGCTTACTTAAAGCAAACGTACACTGCTGAGTCTTACTGCACAGCCAGGATCTTGTCTGAAATAACACATACTTCCAATGTGCTGTGTCATGCAGTTAGCTGTGTATTTCTTCCTGTGTGGTAGTGATATGCTTGAGTAGTTTTGACATCATAGCAAAAGAAAAATAAAGATTTTTTACATTTCAAACCTGCAAATACCACAAAACTACAGTGTGAACTATGTGACTACAGGAAAAGTCATGTTCCAGGCAAAGATGACTAGAGTGAAACAACTGGCCTGTATCTGACACGTGTAAGAAGTTCAACAGTGGCTTTGTGGCGTGCCCAAGCCTATTTCTCCAGCAGAGACATACACTTACACACACATACAGTACACACACAGTTATAGACACAAACAAGTTTGCGCTAGTCAGAAGGCTAAATTATAATGTGTGTAAGTGTCAGGTTGGAACCCGCTGCCGGTCATAAAGAGGGTGATTAGACAGAAACAGAATGGCAGCATCTGCAAAAACACACACGCACTCACGCATTCTTCAGTGTGCGCACCTCATACATTCTTTCATGATTGGGGAAGAGACACTTATTTAAAAATATGTTTAGATTCCCATTGTCATGAATTGTGATAAAACTGTGTCCTGTATTTTTTCCTTTTATTTTCCTCCCTTTGCATCTTCTCTGAGGTCCCTTATGACACATGTTATTATTTACATTTACATGTTTTCATTTGGCTGACGCTGTGTTTGAATATACTGATTTGATTGGAAAACCACACACCTGTCTATATAAGACCTTACAGCTCACAGTGCATGTCAGAGCAAATGAGAATCATGAGGTCAAAGAAACTGCCTGAAGAGCTTAGAGACAGAATTGTGGCAAGGCACAGATCTGGCCAAGGTTACAAAAAATCTCTGCTGCACTTAAGGTTCCTAAGAGCACAGTGGTCTCCATAATCCCTAAATGGAAGACGTTTGGGACGACTAGAACCCTTCCTAGAGCTGGCCATCTGGCCAAACTGAGCTATTGGAGAGAAGAGCCTTGGTGCAAGAGGTAAAGAAAAACTCAAAGATCACTGTGACTGAGCTCCAGAGATGCAGTTGGGAGATGGGAAAAAAAGTTGTAGTAAGTCAACCATTACTGCAGCCCTACACCAGTCTGGGCTTTATGGCAGAGTGGTCCAACTGAAGCCTCTCCTCAGTGCAAGACACATGAAAACCCGCATGGAGTTTGCTAAAAAAAAAACACCTGAAGGACTCCAAGATGGTGAGAAATAAGATTCTCTGGTCTGAAGAGACCAAAATAGAACTAGATAGAACTCTAAGCAGTATATGTGGAGAAAAATATGAACTGCTCATCACCTGTGCAATACAGTCCCAACAGTGAAGCAGGGTGGTGGCAGCATCATGCTGTGGGGGTGTTTTCAGCTGCAGGGACAGGACGACTGGTTGCAATCGAGGGAAAGGAAAACCTTCTCCATAGTGCTTAGGACCACAGACTGGGCAGAAGGTTTACCTTCCAACAAGACAATGACCCTAAGCACACAGCTAAAATAATGAAGGAGTGGTTTCACAAAAACTCTGTGACTGTTCTTGAATGGCCCACCCAGAGCCCTGACTTAAACCTAATTCAGTATCTCTGGAGAGACCTAAAAATGGATGTCCACCAATGTCTACCATCTGGATCTGCAAGGAGGAAAAACTCCAGGTGTGAAAAACTTGTTGCATCTTTCCCAAAAAGATATTATATTAGATATAATATTAGATCAACTAAATACTGAGCAAAGGGTCTGAATACTT
This sequence comes from Lepidarchus adonis, assembly GCA_037576955.1. Lineage (NCBI taxonomy): Eukaryota > Metazoa > Chordata > Actinopteri > Characiformes > Lepidarchidae > Lepidarchus > Lepidarchus adonis. Next base: position 10,151 of record JBBIGC010088047.1, read on the forward strand.
AGGACCATGTGATATTTCAGTTTTTCTTTTTTAATAAATCTGCAAA
>JBBIGC010088097.1:0-10194 GCA_037576955.1 Lepidarchus adonis
GGGAGATCAGGCTTTCTGTCCATGCTGCTCTCTTCAGTAGGAGTGGGGGTAATCGCAGATGATCTCCCTCCTCATGAACCGGCAGCAGAGTGAGACATGAATCCAGAGCTGGAAGCTCAGAGTAGCTCAGAGTGAGAGTGAGAGAGAGAGAGACTGTTAGGGATGCTCAGTGTTATGGATTATTTAAAGTAATTTGAGCTTCTCTTGACCTTTTATGCAGATTCAGACCAGAGAGCATTTGTGAGGTTAGACACCATTGTTTTAGCCTTGCCTCAGTTTAACTGAATGGTTGTCAGTTATACTATACATTCTAGTAGCGTTCCCCTGTCTTCCTCCAAACCCAGATTCATCTATCAGACTGGCAGATAGTGAAGCATGATTCATCAGTCAAGAGAAGACATTTGCTCTGCTCCAGAGTCCAGTAGCAGCATATTTTATACCACTGCAGCACAATGTACCCAACCCTAGTACTTAGTCAAATTACAGATGTCTGATCAAATATTATTTCACTTATTCCACTTATTCCAATCATCCACTTAAACCCACCCATCCATCCATGTATCTATTTATCTTTTTATCTATAGATATGGTTTATATTAGATAAGGTTTTTATATTTCTTTAGAAGTTTTTATAATATTTTGCTCTATTTATTGCTTTTAAGTTTTTATATCATACTGTTGCTTTTAAAATTGCTTTAATCCAATCCAATCCAACTTTATTTATAAAGCACTTTTATACCAGCACAGGTCCAAAGTGCTGTACAATAAATATGCTAAGAAAAAATAAATAAAAGTGAAATAAAAATGAAAAAATAAAACACAATAAAACACACTAATACAGAATAAAACCACAAAACATGATACATGAAAACAACAAGCAGCCAAAAAAGTACAAAAAACTAAAATCAACATCTCACATGGTGTCAAAAGCCAGGGTTAAATTGCTTTAAATTGTGTTTTGTATCTCGAGGTCACGGGTATGACTGTGTATATGACAAATAAAATTTGAATTTGAATTTGAAATATTACTCCACTACAAGTAAAAGTTATTCAGTCTACTTGAGTTAAAGTACTGGAGTATTTGACTGGAGTATTTGTTTTATAAATACATACATACATATTCAAAAGTTGCTTAATATGAAATGTGAAGGTTAAAGGACACCCAGACATTATTCAAACTATGAAGAGATATTATAGTAAGTAAGTAAGTAAGTAAGTAAGTAAGTAAGTAAGTAAGTAAGTAAGTAAGTAAGTAAGTAAGTAAGTAAACCTTTATTTTTAAGCACTTTTCAAAGTAAAAAACACAAAGTGCTGTATAGCAAACAGTAAACAATAAAGCACACTAAACAGTAAACAATAAAACACACTAAAATAGTAAAACAATACATATCAGTTAAAGGCAAGTTTAAAAAGGTGCGTTTTCAAGTTCTTTGTATTCCAAGCAATTTGAGACCATTCCTATTTTTCTGTTCATGAAGAAAGTTCAAAATGTAGAAGGCAACTGATTGATTGTCTACTGTTTGTTTATATAAATTGTCTATATTTGATTTCCTCCTCAAGTGATTCTCTGTCTTGCTAAGAACCGTAATTTCGAAATCCTGGCCATGTTTATTCCATACAATAGCTTTTTCCCTCGTTGTCTCACTAATTAAACTGATCTTCTGTGAAACCCTGATAAACTGATAATATTTTGATGTTCCATTTGCATAATTTTTATTTTTACTCCCCAGGGGCTAAATTTGGGATCTTGTTAGCGTCTCTGTCAGTTTTTGACTTAATGTTTTTTATGAAGATAAAAAGAAAAGTGAGGAGACCAGAGCCAAGCTTTATCAAAGTCTCAAACTACGCTTCATCAAGTCTTAATAATTACATTTCCACCCACTAACAGAATTCTGTCTCCTTGTCTGTGTGTATGTGTGGGTACCTTCCACAATTCAAAACCCAATCCAGTTCTTTGTTATCACATTCTAATGACCTGTGGCTGTAAATGGCCGAGGGACTAGTGAGTCAGGCCTAGATTTTGTGTCTTTGCCAAGAGTCTGTGTTCTTTGTTGTCATTACTGTAATGTGTCCCTATCCCTTGGTGGTGTAACAATAAAATGGGGTGACGCAGGAAGCCTGTGTGTGTGTGTGTCTCGAGGGGCAGCAAGTTCATCCTGAGTCTGGAAAGAAATTAGAGAGATGACTCAAAGTAGGAGAGCTGAGTATGCATCACTTTTCAGAGCAATGTTTTGCATTGTCTTTGCATTTAAGTGATTTGTGATCATTGTGAATACACAGTGCACCACAACAAAATTTGTCCTCTGCTTTTAACCTATCACATGTGCACACAATATTATCAACAGCACCTGGGCATGGTACCTTGCTAAATAACAACTATTTTCCCCTCAGTGGGAAGGACTTTTCTTGCGTGAGGTCTTGACATAAGTAATCTATTATCTAAATAATGATTTTCCACACAAAGAATGAGTCAGAAGAGCATTTTGATATTAAAAATAAAGGAATCTACTCACAGTTTTTCAGCAGTTACATTTAAGCTTGAACAACCATCATATGAAACTGAAGTTTTCCCCGAAGAGCCTGAGCGTTGGGTGAGAGTCAGCATGACCGAGTGTTATTACCAGACAGACTCACACAGTCCCCCCAACTGGCCTGGGCATTTTATAGAGAAAAACACTCATGACGACACATCACGCATGAGTCAGCAAAATGAAGTCATCTCTCCATCTGGTTCTATCCACATTTGGGCTGTTACCTCCCGACAACAAATGCCAGACTTGCCCCTGGCCTTGAGAAGTAGATTGTTTAGGCTACAAAGTCCCTTACACATGTCCCTGTTAGCTGTTTGCTAACATCAATCAAAGCTGTTATCTTAGCTTTAGCTGATATCTCATGCTACTGCATGAGCATAAAAGTCATGTGCTTTTTCCAGGAGGCTATAAAAGCTGGTGTCTCTCTTCAGTGTCCTTTCCTTTAGACAAGCTGCTTTTCACATCTGAACAGTTGATGGTGGAGCCGAGGACAATGCATTTTTACTGGCAATCCATGTCTTTGGTGTGAGATGAGGTTCTTTCCTCCAACAGTCTATCACCTTAACCACTCAGCCACCTTGTCACATTTAAAAATGTCACCAAACTGGCACCTTCTATACTCATTCGACTGCTTAATGGAGTGAAAACACATGGTTAATTTGCGTTAAGTATGATATATTGCAAGACAGAGCTTGTGATGAAGTCAGCAATAACGTCAATGCCCTCTGACTTCTGAAACTCTTCTGGACCCTCTTCCAGAGATTTGTGTTCCTCCCTGCCAGATAAAAACGACATATGCTCTTGATGAGAGTGAGTCATATGCTCGTGTGCACATTTTTCTCCAAATATGCCAAAACCCTTTTCTAACAAGGCCTGTTAAACCCATTAGCAACAAATTTCCACTATTCTTTGGTCTTCGGTTTTGTATTGCACAGCACAACACTCAGAGGAAATTGTGTAGTAAGAGAAAGGGGAAATATGTCGTCTTCTATATGTTCTTTCTATATGAGACCTTCAGGGTTTTTTTTTTATCATTTCACAACATATCCAGTCTTTCTCAGTTGATGTATTGTCTTTATTCTAATGTTCAATTTCAACATGACTTGCAAATAATTATCATTAGTGTTTTTGGAAACAGGATTGTAAGTTAAAAGATGACAGTTTAATTCCCAGATGTGACAGCTCTTTCTCTTTCCATCATTTTAAGTGATACTACCCAACACAGGTATCTGTTAGCTGATGTAACAAATCTGGCAGATAGCAGTGTCCTCCAGGTGTGTCAACCTGTCCAGTGACAATTGAGGGAGAGGCATACAACGGTTTAGATACAAAAACACAAAAACAATAACCATTGATCGACTAATTTTATCTTATGCAGAAGGTCTGTTGTAGAAGATTCATCACCAATAGCAGTTTCCCCAGTAAGCTCCTCTAATTGCACCTCATTGCCTCTTATGACGTCAACACTGATTGTAAATTGGAATTAACATTTAGGCAAGATGTGATTTCCAGATGCTGTTTATCTTCTGCTTCAAGGAAAGTCACACTCATTAGGCCTCAGTGTCTTTGAGGGAGAAGTTGTATTATCACTCAGACCAGAAGAGTGTAGTTCACATGTAAGGTGCTGGTGGTGGTTTGTTGGATAAGGGTTAAAAGACAGAAGCATTTTCTTGCTCAAAACATTCTGGGAATTTATAAAGCTGCTTTTGAGGGTTTTTTCTGGGTCACAACTTCCCATTGCACCATAGTACTAAAAAATAATACAACTTGTGCAATTGAAGAATCAAATCCGGTGTCCTAAATGATTCTGTAAAGAATCTCAAAGAACCTCCATGCGACATGAATTGTTCTAGAAAAAAAACCTTTTAATTTTACGGAACCTTTCCATTGTACAGCAATTCTTTAAATGTTTAAAGCATGTTCTAAATGTTATATACGAGCTTCCCTAGGTTTAATGCATTGCAAATAATACTTTTAACAGATGAATGCAATTAAAATCCTATAAAACTTAGGCTCCCTTTTGCTTTCTTTTCATTTTTTATTTATTTATTTTATCAGAAAGAAATTAGTGGTTAAATTCATTTCCAGTAAAATGAAAGAAGCAGGATCTACTGATGATCTCGTCAAATAATACTTCCTGTAATGATGCATTGGTCAGTGTGTCTGTTACTGGTCAAGGTCTTTTGACACAAGTCCATTCATGAAGTGAGGAATGTAGCAGGAGCTAACTGAAAAAAAAAGTACGGAAAGTGAACATGAAAACCTTCCATAAACACAGAGAAAAATTACTGTATTAATGCTTCTCTCTGCAGGATTTCTGGAAAGAATTTGTTGTCTGTAAATGGAATCTGTGCAAAGGAGACTGGAAAGGCTGAATGAATGTGATCTCATGGCTGAAGGAAACACTGCTGCTGTGTTTCTCTTTCACAACATCATACACTGTTTCAGCCAAACTATGATATTCAAATCCACACGGCATGTTTTTATATTGGCCACTATCTGCCTCTTCCTTATACATGTAGTTTGCATATTTGCCAACTATCCACAACAAGAAACAATATTTATTTTGAATAAATAGCTGATTATATTACAAAAATGCAGTACAATGTCCGGCAACAATGTATCCCCCCCCCCAATTTTGTTTATTGTTTTCTTTAAGAAGTACAGAGCTAAAACAGGAGATTAATAAACATATTAAATAATGTACCAATAATTATTTACAAACAGACCAAAACATACCCCAACAAACACACACAGGCACAAAGACAAAAACATCAGTTATAATGAAAATCAGTAAGTAAGCCAAGAATTTAAATCATTTGTTTAAAAATATACAGCATACAAGAATGAGTAAAAAAAATAAAATAAAATAAAATATATATATATATATATATATATATAAAAATGAATAAATTTGATGTGAAGTTTCCCCTGGCGCCTGTCTGGTTCACTTTGTTGTTTTTCTTTCGTTTTAGTGTTTGTTTGTTTTTTGTTTTGTTAGTTTTTGTCTTTTATATATATACTCATGCTTGAGTATATATATATATATATATATATGTATATATATACTCAAGCATGAGTATATGTATAAAAGACAAAAACTAACAAAACAAAAAACAAACAAATTAAATTACATTTTTTTAATTTATTTTTTTAACTCATGCTTATATATATATATATATATTTTTTTTTTTTTAACTCATGCTTATATATATATATATATATAAGCATGAGTTACAAAAATAAATTATATAAATATATATATACTCAAGCATGACTATATATATAAAAGACAAAAACTAACAAAACAAAAAACAAACAAACACTAAAAAGAAAGAAAAACAACAAAGTGAACCAGACAGGCGCCAGGGGAAACTTCACATCAAATTTATTCACATTAGCACAGTAAAATAATCACCAGTCGCATACAAAAACCTCAATAGACTGGAATTACAGGGAAAACTCAGGGTCCCACACTTCAAAGAATTTTACAGAAGAGCCTCTCAAAGTGAATTTCTGGCAACAATGTTTATGGTAGAAAACTGTTGTGAAAGATTATTAAGTTATTTCGTTATAACGTTCTGTTTTTTTAGAATGCTATGTTATATACGTCATTGAGAAATGTTATAAATGCTACAGTGTTATTCGAGGTTATATATTTTCTATAACCAGACTCTCTAAACTCTGTCTCATCTATCTCAATATAGACTGAACTGAAAACTTACCTTTTCACATTGTAATATTCAGCAGACTCTCACTCATAGCATTTTTGTATTTCGTGCATCAATTTTGTTTTGTTTTTGTTGTTGTTGTTGCTGTTTCTTCATCATTTTTTGCAGTTAATGCCCATTTTGTTCTGTTCCTGTGTCTGTGCAAAGGTCCAAGGCAATAATAGTAATTATAACAATAACCATAATGTTATTGCATGGCACCTTTCTCAGACCTTAGGTTGCTTTAGAAGGAGAGTGGAGAGTAAAAAATGATTTTTTATTAAGAGGAGGAAAGAGATAAAGAAAAGAAGTAATGGAAGAGAAAAGTTTTAACAGAATTCGATTGTGGAAGAAAGTTCCAGAGATTATGAGCAAGACCTGCCACCCATAGTGGGCAGGCGGGTACGGGGGACTGTAAGATAATTTGTAATAGATGACCTGAAGGAAAGAGAGGGGGAGTAGGGCAACAGACATGATGCTTTTATTGTTATTTAGCAGTTTGGCAGATCCTTTCCTGTAATTCAAGTTTCAGATTCAAGATTCAAGAGGTTTTTATTGTCAATACAGCCATAAACACAGTACACAGTGTATTGAAATAGCGTTTCACGCAGCCTCCCACCCTGGTGCAAAGAGATAAAATATAAACTACAAAACAAAATATAATAACTATACATATACTGTAACATCACTAATAGCAGAAAAGTCCCAGATTCTGAAGCACTTTAAGTCTATTTGACTGTGTACAGAAGGGGCAAAATTCAGCCACTGTCAAACTGCTTCCAGGAAGTGAATATAATGTGAATAACACAATGTTGTGTTTAGATTACTGCCCATTCACTGATCCTGCTGACCTCTCTTTGGTGAACGTGTGTGAACAGCAGTGAGGGACGTGGTGTTGCCCGTAGACTGAATAGCCGTGGGGGTAATTGGAAAGTTGTCTCAGGTGCAGCGCTAAGTGTCAGAGTGCTGCCTGCGAGCTATGACGTTATTTCCAAAATTAAAGGACTAAATCTATTTCCTGACCTTTTCAAGACTTGCATATAGTTAGGAAGGCGGTTTCTGAGAGGGATTGGTGCTTTAAATTAGAAGGTATAATGAGGACATCAGGAAAGTCTGATTAGCAGAAAATGCTACAATGCTAAGTTTTCACACAGGCCCGAGTTAAGTAGGCCGAAGTGTGGTGTGTGTTTCAGGGTGTTATGTGATGGTGAAGGTTTTTACAATCGAATGCCACACATTCTTTCCTAGTTACCCGTGTATATTTTTCCCTCCTGTGGTCTTTCTCTCTCTTCAGCTGATGTCACAACCACATTTCTCCAGCAGGGGATAATTGAAATATTATTCTATTCTTATATACTTTGGACAAAATAAATTGTTTTCAGTTGTTTTATGATAGCCAGACTTCCATTATTCATTCCAACAAAAATGAACTTTATATCATTTCCAATGAAAATAAAATTCAACACTATGAGGAAGAAGGAAAAAAAAAAAATCAAATAAGAACAGTTAAACACTAAATAAATTGAAAGATCAATGTCAGAAAAAAATCCTGTACTCAAAAAAAAGGTGAAATGTTCTTAATTTAATGAAAAGTCACGAGACAAAATAAGTGAATAGAAGAAAATAATAAATAATAAATAAATTATAAAAAAATAAATAAATAATAAATAAGCCTTTAGAAGAAAATAAAATAAATAAATAATAAATAAAGTATTGTAGGACATTTGCATTTTGTTCACTAGGAAATGACATTAGTTTGTTGAACTATTTGACTGCGCTTCCATGCTAAATCCCTTCTCTTGTGTTCAAAATGTTCTTGCATGTTGTGCCCGTTTCTAATCCCCCACATTTTAAATATTTATATTTATTTTTGAGCCATTCGTTGTTGGATTTGCTAGTGTGCTTAGGATCATTATCCTGTCAGTTAAACAGAAGGCCTCATAATACCCTCACACTCTTTGAGCAGAAAAAGGCTGTGGATACCTTTGAGTCTGGCAAACAAATAAAAAAATTAATTCTCTAAATTATGTGAAATGAATCAGTTTTCTATTAGGAAAATCATCCTGATCATCTTTCACCAAGATGACCCCAATTGCAAAATGGGATGCTGTTTAAATTGTAAATCAAAACAGAATACATTTTTTTGCAAGTATCATAAATGCATATTTACATTAGAACATTGGCAACTGGTCGATGTAAATACAGCATCTTAAAGAAGCAGAGTCTTTCAGAAGAGGCAGAGGTTCACCAATCTGCGAGAAAATGTCTACAAATTGTGGGACAATTTCAGAATAATATTCCTTAACATAAACTTGAAAAGACTTTATGTATCTAATAATTTATTGTCCATATGTTCAGAGCAGCTGGAGAATTCTCTGTGCAAAAGGGAAAAAGGAAGAAAATCAATATCCTGTCATGGAAATGTCAGGAAGATTTTCTGTGAACACAGTTTGTCAAAAAAAACAATCCGTTCCCTCAGTTTATAAACCGTACCCACGAATTCTTAAACTGTTCCCTCGGTTTTATAAATAATGAATAAACCGTACCCACGAATTTCCAATCAGATTTTATAAACCGAACGTTCGGTTTTTGAATCTGTACCCACAGATTCATAATCTGTGCGCACGTTTTCGCAATCTGTTCCCAAGGGACTGTAAACTCTACTCACTGGATTCATTTTAGAAGAATAGCAAACTCCCAGGTACGTGTTAATGAGTCTAATTGTAATTGTTTTATTGTGTATTATTAAGTGGAAAACATTTGAACTGACTGCTTACAGTGATTCTAGCAGGTACATGGTGGATTTGTAAAACCGAGGGAACAGTTTAAGAATCCGTGGGTACGGTTTATAAACTGAGGGAACGGATTGCAAATCCGTCGCCACGGATTGTTTTTTTTTCTCCTGCAGGTGGCGCTGCGGGCTCCGTACCATTCACAGTTGCAGGTTATAGCATGTGGAATTGGCAGTTTGCATATGTGGAAAGGAATTATTATTGCTGAAAGGTATGAGTTTTAGAGCAACACATGCTCCCATGCAGACAGTGTCTTTTTCTTGCTTATTTCAATGCTAAACCGCATAATGCATCTTTGTCAAAAGCTTGGCTTTGTAATAGAAGAGTCAGGGAACTGAAAACATTTGGAGTATCATGATGTAAAAAATATCAAAAAGAAGTCCCAGACTATATATAGAATCCTAATAATGGACAATAATGAAACATCATTCCTTTCCCAAAAGTCCAGTAATTTGTTCCTAGACATTTACTGTATGAACTCTTTTTAAAATAGAGGGGCTGATACACAATGGTAAACATTTTGGCCATTATTTATTTTCACAGCATATCCTTTTTCATAATTTTTTTGATATTTGTGCAGTAAACAACCTTTGAGGCCTGTTTAGAATATATTTTTTAATCAAGTGAGAATAAGTGCTGCTAAAGCTGAGAGCTTCCACCCTCTCGCTGCAGAGCCGATGTTTGCCTGTCACTGGCCATGAATCTCCTTTTGTCCTCAGTGTGCTGTTAAGGCCTCAGTCGTTTCCTGGCTGTGATTTTCACTGGAAATAATCAATCGCTGCCTTTGGTTTGTTATAGGCTTTTTTTCATCCATGACTCATAGATCACAATTATATATGTTTGTGTTTTTAAAGGTAAATTTTAAAAAAAATCAGTCTGATCTACAGTAGATTGCTGCTCTCTAGGACGAGTGCAGGAGCGGGTCTTGAATATTTCAGCAGTTCAGCACGTGTGTTCCCTTGGGTGTGTGGCATACTCAGTGAATGATGTCATTCCTTTAACCTGGTGGTGATTATTGAGAAGCCATGTCATTTGTCAGCTGGGGAATTTAGGGATCTGAATTTAATTCTGCAGTCTTATTATACTCTCTCTCTCTCTCTCTCTCTCTCTCTCTCTCTCTCTCTCTCTCTCTCTCTCTCTCTCTCTCTCTCTTGCTCTCTC